>KB663611.1:987195-1229075 GCA_000349025.1 Anopheles minimus | reverse complement strand
ATTGGCGCGGATTTGAAATTCTGGCGCGGATTTGAAATGGCTTGGCGCGGATTCCGCGGATTTAAAATTGAGAGTTTTGTAACAGCTCTGCACTGGTATCAGGGTTGAATCGATGTTTCGAGCATGTTTGCTAGCGCGTTGCAAACTTTCAATTGCATAAACAGTAATTTATATCGCACTTTCCAGTAACTTAATGATCTCTTCCAAATAGCTTTCAATAGTTTGATTTTGTTGGAAAAATTCATTCTAGATTCATGCGAATTGATAATGTTTTATCGGATGTAGTACGATTGTTTTTAGTTTTCATTTAAACTAAATTAAAAATAGGTCCCTTTTTTACACGCTCTATTTAAGTCGAAAAGAACTCCAAAACAAGTGGATGATGGTTCAAGAAAGCTTCCACAAATTTCCCAGCATTTGCAGCCTTTCCGAAATTCGCTTCATACGCTTGAAATCACCTCCACGTGAGTTGCGAACTTCTTGATCTCACGATTCTTCCACAGTTATAATTTGAAGATTTGGATTCATCTTTACACCTCTGTTCCCCTTTTCAACACGCCCTATAATCCACGCGTCGTGTGCGGTAGAGTTTTTGTACTCCTCGCAGAATGCAGCCGCGTTTGTGCTTGGCAGGCATATTAACAATCCTCCGCTCGTTTCCACCGCTTTACCACCCATCAGTTTTGTGCTACGACCTAGTCTTCTTCTTCTTCTTTGGCCTAACGACCTACTCGGTCATGCCTGCCATTTCTGGCTTACGAGACTTACTAATACCACGTAGTTGGATAGTCAGTCCTCACTACGGGGGAACGGTCCGGATGGGATTTGAACCCCGGTCCTGCCGTTTACGACCGGCGCCGCTTATCTCCTCGGCCACCGGACCGCCTACCGGACCGCTACGACCTAGTACTTCCGCTATTTCTCGCACGTTCTTGATGATGGGAAGCGTGTCGAGATGGAAATCTACTTCTGCGCTCTGGAACGATGCCAAGTTCTCTGCATGCCCATAAATGCCAAAGCCCGTGACGTCTGTTGCTGCATGTGCGTGGTGCCTACGCATTAATTCCGCTCCCGTTTTGTTCAACCGACACATCGATTCTAGCGCGATACGATACGTTTCTTCAATATCGGCCGCATTGAAACGTTCTTGCAGGCGGGTCCAGTTTTCGGACTTTTCATTCATCCAGATGTAAGCATTCGTTGCCAGCTGGGTACCGAGCGGTTTGGTCAGAACGATCGCATCACCTTCTTGCGCATTGTATGGCCTACAAATGAACAAAATTGCAATTTATTTCTATCGCTCTTCGAGTGCTATCTTATCACCTACATTATCAGCTCTGACCGATGGCAGACAGCCGAAGCAGCACCGCCAATAATGCACCAAGGGTTTTCCGCTATGCTACCGATCTTGACCGGTGCTTTGCACTCCTTGGCAGCTTCCAAAAATCCTTTCATCACCATTGGTACCACCACTTCCCGCTCCTTTTCGGTGAACTCGGTCGGGGCGGTAACGATCAGCTTTATCTGATCGATTTCCGTGGCACCAACGGCAAACACGTCACTTACCACATTCGCTAGGGCAATCTTTCCCAACATAAACGGATCGTCGATAAGCGGGTAGAAGAAATCAACAGATTGCACCAAAAAGAGGTCATGTTTGAGCGCTATTACAGATGAATCCAACCCTATTCCTGTGAGGCAAATAAAAACAGAATTTAGTTTTTTTTAGCATTTTCATATTTGCCCTCCATCTGCTTACCAACACCATCCTCCGGCTCATTCTTCTCCTTCACATCCTTATCACCTAATTGTTCTGAGTACACTCCTGCAAGAAGTCGGTTTAGGACATCTTGAGGAACTTTCGAACCTCACCCACGTAGTGTAGAGAACTTTGTTAGCCGGAAGTCTGGACTAAGCCCGTGACTTTCCGGCCTGAACATTGCGGGATGGACTTGTTTGTTTGAGACGCAATACAGAAAGCAACACAGAACTGCCGCGTACCAAATAGAAAACAGCTGATTTACAGGTGGTTTTTAAATCCGGCCATGCAGTGTGACGTTGTGGTGAGTTTGTGTTGGAACTTGGGGAAATTTATTCGAAGATTGATAATGAATGACGGTCGTGTTTTATCAGGTTCCAATCAAGTTATTTCTACAGATTGAAACATTTCTATAGAATTGAAAGTAATTATGAGCAGTGTACCGCATTTTTGAGCATGTAAACGGCATCCATTATTCGCTTGAAATCTATATTCACCACTTTAGTTCACTCCATTTCCTCTAGAGGCGCTCGTGTGCAAAACGAACTGTCAAACTGACGGTCAAATCACTTCAAGAAAAGAAAATTGATGACTGGATTTCTGGTTGGTCAATAATGTTGAAAAATCGGAAATTACGTCTGTTTTAGGAAAGCAGTATTGTAAAATTCACTGTGAATAGTAAAAGTGAGCCTCGGGCATTGTGTAAAATCGATATAACGTAAGGTATGTGTTGTTGTGTAGCGAAAATATGGAAGTATTGAGTTATGTTTTCGATTGGATGTGCGTACGAAAACAATTCGATTACACGAACCTTAGCAGATGATATCGTGAAAATAGGCTATCTGGGTTTGCTGTGATAAGCACACATCGTGATGCTTTCTTGGTGGTTTGCTTCGTACAACATTCTCTCGAAAATGCAGCTCACATGTTGCGTGGATGATGTGGAACAAAGCAACACACAAGCATAATCGGCTTACGAGAGGGCGTGGAGAAACGTAAACATAAGCACCTAATGAGTTCCTGTTGGTTTACAGGTTCATCATCGATTTGGTAGCGTAAACGCATTTGGGAAACATGTCTTCGTCGGCAATTTTCATTCTGGACGCAAAGGGGAAGGTGCTGATATCGCGCAACTATCGCGGTCACATCGATATGGGCGTGATCGATAAGTTCATGCCACTGCTGATGGAGAAGGAAGAAGAAGGCCTCATTACACCGATCCTCCAGACGCCGGAATGTACGTTCGCGTACGTGAAGACGAACAACCTGTACCTGGTTTCGGTCACCCGAAGCAATGCCAACATTGCGCTGGTATTCGTCTTTCTCCACAAGGTGGTGCAGGTGTTTACCGAGTACTTTAAGGAGCTGGAGGAGGAAAGCATACGGGACAATTTCGTGGTGATCTACGAGCTGTTGGACGAGCTGATTGACTTCGGTTACCCGCAGACGACGGACAGCAAAATACTGCAGGAGTACATCACGCAGGAAGGCCACAAGCTCGAAATACAGCCCCGGATTCCGATGGCGGTAACGAACGCAGTATCGTGGCGCTCGGAGGGCATTAAATATCGTAAAAACGAGGTGTTTCTGGATGTGATCGAGAGCGTTAATTTGCTGGCCAATGCAAACGGTAACGTGCTGAGAAGTGAAATTGTCGGTGCGATCAAAATGCGTGTCTACCTGTCCGGTATGCCGGAACTGCGCCTCGGCCTGAACGATAAGGTGCTGTTCGAGAGCACCGGACGGGGCAAGTCGAAATCGGTCGAGTTGGAGGATGTAAAGTTCCACCAGTGTGTACGATTGTCCCGCTTCGAGAACGATCGTACGATCTCGTTCATTCCACCGGATGGGGAGTTTGAGCTGATGTCCTATCGGTTAAACACGCACGTGAAACCGTTGATCTGGATCGAGTCCGTCATCGAGCGGCACGCGCACAGTCGCGTGGAGTACATGATCAAGGCGAAGTCGCAGTTCAAGCGTCGTTCCACGGCGAACAACGTGGAAATTGTCATTCCGGTGCCGGCCGATGCCGATTCACCCAAATTCAAAACCACCATCGGTAGCGTCAAGTACGCACCGGAGCAGAATGCCATTACATGGACAATTAAATCATTCCCGGTGAGTGGAGAAGATAGAGGATCGGCGCATGCAAATGCTAATTGTAATGGAGCTCTCTTTATGTTTAATTTCAGGGCGGAAAGGAATATCTTATGCGTGCCCACTTCGGTCTGCCCAGCGTGGAGTGTGAAGACAGTGAGGGAAAGCCTCCGATTCAGGTGAAGTTTGAAATTCCTTACTTTACCACCTCTGGCATTCAGGTAAATGCGGTATAAAAATACACAGTCCCACGGTTAATTATCACGAATTTATCCATTTGGTTTTTAGGTGCGATATTTAAAAATTATCGAAAAAAGTGGCTACCAAGCCCTGCCCTGGGTACGATACATCACCCAGAACGGAGACTATCAGCTGAGAACGAACTAAAGTATGCGACGCGGTGCCTATCGAAGAGTAATTGTTAAGTTTCCCACCTTCCCGTTTCCCCTATCTTGGTTTCCGTTTTCCTCATTCTGCACCTCCGCCAGTGTATGGTTTTATTGGTGGGAAAGTGTCCCCCAGAGTCTTTCATTATCATCGATCGAATAGGATCATTTATTTTTTGCTTTTAATTGTGGTGTGCAGTATTAAGAGGTGTGTCCGTGTTGAACGGTTATCGCAGCTTCTGGTGAGCAGCTTCGAAAGGAAACACATTTAGCGAAGGTGTAAATCTTCCTATTTTTAGCGATTTATTTGTAGTTTTTTTGCAAATTTGTTTCGATCCATCTTAAAAATGATCCAATCGTGCATTGTGCGCGAATTTTTAGTTCCATCCAATTTTGTGCTTTCCTTTTTACTGTCGTTTTTCAGTTGAAATTGTTTTTTTCTTCTCTAACCTGTGCGTGGTATAAAGTTTGTTTGCTTAAAATTAACATTTTATGTTTTACTGTTAACCATCCTGTAAAACGAAACATGTAGCACGAATACAGTAATAAAGTAAAGCCTAAAGCCAATAAAGGGTGTTTTGAAGGAAAGAAAATTATTTGCTAATAATGGAGTTGGTGCATTATTTCAGTTTCTGAAGAATAACAAAACGCTGCTTCTTTCACTACTGCTATACGTGTTTTATTGCCAAAAGAAACTTCGACCCTTCCTATATGGGCACTTTAAAAATCTTTTTTATTGCAATAAATAATTTTCTAAAAAAATCGTTAAAAATTACTAGAAAATTTTTAATGTTATTTTTCACTACTACCAAGTTTTTACCATATTTGTTCCTTTTTACAAAACGTTCAATTGAGGTTTTTTAGTTTCTTTTTATCACACTCTAACGTGATATCTAAGTATTTCAAAGTTTAATATTGTTTTTAAATATATTTCAAGGAAATCTGTTCTATTTAATGTTAATTTTGTACATGGATTATAAAAATACTATTCTGAATAAGTATTTATGTTACCAGTAAATGAAGACGAAATATTTTATTAATTTTTCTTCAGGATTTTAAAGAAATCACATAAATAAAATGTCCATAAAGTTGCGGTTCGCGCTGTAGGTTGAACCGCCCATAAGTGTTATAACCACCAGGCGCCTCCATCGTGTATTGCTTAGTATCCATCAGGCGCCCCCATCGCTATTGGATTATTACACAATCGTATCGTAAAACTATAAAAAAATTATTTTAAAAAAATGTCTTTATCAGATAACAACTCTAAAGATCTAGATTCGCTCCTAATGTAAATGAGTTACTATCAAGTCATAACGGAAGCTAACAAGAAGCGATTGAATGATGCACCTGCAGCACTTACAATTAACGGCATACCGGAATGAATGGCATATGAAGGGAAAGCATGCAGTTTAATTTATTTCATTCGGATCGTTAAACGCCTTCTTCAATAGAATTGAACTTGCCATCTCCCCCTTTCTGACTGATGGCAAACTGCTCGCGTATGACAAGCTTACTGTGCAATGGATTGCGGGTGGAAAGTAAATTATCCAGACCCCGTCGGGAGGTTGCAAATGCTTGGGAACTGAGCGGTCGTGTGTTCGCATCGTGCTATTGAAAGCCATTATAGTGGATGGTTATAATTACTCGCCAAAGCTGTCGTTCAGTGGAAAGATGCGAATCAAAGACTCACTCCGTTCGATGCAGACCGCAACGTTGGCGGTTCGTTGCTTCGCTTCGGGTCGATGTGATGCCACTGGTGTGCAGTGCCGTTATTCAATTGAGATGCGATCGGCTGTAGGGAAGTGCATTAAGGCGACATCATCATCATATTCATGCGCGTTTATTATAACCTCCGAGATGACAATATCGTGAACGCGAACAGGAAGATATTTCACCACGGATCTGGGAGTTAGGTATCTAAACGTGAGTGCCTTTCAAGGAACCAACCAACCTTACGGTATGTTGCTGTAGGGACAAGGGCAAACCGATAGTAGCACCATCCGAATCTTAGAATCGGGTAATATGTCGTTTTAATATGCATAAATTATTGAATTATTCCGAGAGTGCTTGGCTAGGCGAGAAGCTTCCGAGTGCAGCAGTTCCTGTGGGTTTCCACCGGGAGACCAAACAAACCACCCCATATACCTTCTCATGCATATTCAACGCCAGAATTGCGATGGTTTGGCATGCAAATGTGTCTCTAAATATGAAGCTGTCGGGCTGCACACGATCGCTCCGTTCGGCTTAATGTGTTTTTCGGAAATGCTCAATAAATAAAATGTTGGCGCGTTTCACGCGAATGGTGGAATGAACGCGGTTAACCGCACAGTTGCGAAACGCATTAAGTGAGCCCGTATTGCTTCCTTGCGGGGTGTGCTTTATGCGATAGTTTGTGGTTTCTTTTATTGCTTGTCGAACGAGCAGTGAATGGTGGAACGGAATGGTAAGAAACATTTGGGAATTAGCTCTTCACGTGATGGCGATAAACAGATTTACAAGCGTTGGGAAGTCAATGAATGTTCATTGAACTTTTCCCACCCTGAGTACGAAGTTGTTGTAGTTTGTGGTTTGTGCTTTTATCACAAACTTTTCATTCCCCACCCACCGACGGGTGTCCCCGGGTGTTTTGGATACGAAAAAGGCAAATGATTGTACACCAGAGAGTGTGAAAAGAAAGCGATCGATCGAGGGAAAATCAAAACTTTTAACGAGCAACCAGACAACCGAACAAAACATCGTAAGCGTACGAAGAAATAGAGAAAGAAGGAACAAAAAACAGACAAGAGAGTGAACAGCAGACGACGGGCAACAACAACGAAAAAAATGTACAGACAGAGAAAGACGGTGAAAGACAGTGGTAGAAAAAGGGAAACCGCTCGCGATCAGATGTTTCGATTCCTGGGAGGGCAATAAAGAAACAAGACACGAAAACCACGAGTCAAAACTTTGGAAGCTGATTCGTTTCACAGAACCGCGACAATGGATGCGCCGGACACAAAACGGAAAGCCTTGCTGTTGGAGGAAGAGACAAACCTAGAGGAAAAGCGAAGTGTTTTTCAACTCCTCTCAATAGCCTTTTACTTCCATGGGTAGTAGTTTTGGTTTATGTTCCGTTCTGTTGTCGGTTACTTTGGCGTTTTATTGTTTTGTCTACAAGCAGGGACAACGACTACAAGCAAACAAATACAGTATGGCGAAAGTTTTGGCCAAGTGTGTGTGTGCCTTTTTTTGTTTTTGGTGTTTCGTGTTGTTCCTGTTAGTTGTTTGTGGTTTCGTGACTATTATTGCTGGTTGGAATGGTGGTGTGGAATTTTCCCACGGTCTATGAAAGATGCAACTTGCAACAAGACGATCATCTTGGTTTCTGTACAGTGGTGCATCCATGAATAATAATGGCTTATTTTCTTTGGCGGTAGAGCAAACCAAACGTTGAACGGGGGTTTTTTTTTTACACGAACAGGGAACGATAAGTCTTGTAAGTTGTTTTCAGTCTTGTTGGAGATCGTTGAACATTATTACTTCCTATTTGTCTGTTACACAAGGTAATGGATTATGGATATGGAGGAGCCGTCTAAATGACTTGGTTGGCACGATTTGATGCGATGATTGTGTGATTTATGTGATCCTTATGACTCAATTCTTGAAGTCGAAATTTGGAAAATGGAAAGGTGCTGGTATCTCCATAAAAAAAGATTAAGACAAACGACTGAGTTTTAGAGCGCTCCTGCAGCGGATCAATACGTTTCTAATTAGACTTTCGAACTGAAAGGAAAGGGAAGAGGTATCACGAAGTTGGCAGAATTGGAATACAGGAGCTGCAAAATTTTATAGGTGATATGCGTCATTAGAGGCCGATAATAAGGAGCGGAGGTTTATCTCATACATCGGGAGGGTTAGCAAGGACGTCGGAGAGAAGGCAAACATAAAATTAGAAATTTGTTACTCCTTCTTTAATTTGCAGTAGTATACACGCATATACTACGTCAATTTGTAAAGATCTCACTCTAGACCAATGTGTACTGTATAAACCACAGAAAAGCTGGATGGACATTGCATCAATTGTTGTTTTGAAGTTTATTAATTTTGTCTTTTATTGCTAAACGTTATCTTGAAAGTGAAATTTGTGTTAATTATGGAAGTAAAAGGGTTCTGAGCGTAACAGCTAGCATAGAGAAGAGGCATGTGCATGATGTCTTGCTCAAATCGCAATAAGAGTTCATCCAGTGCGCATACTTTGGAGAGATGGAGAAAGAGTCTTATTTGGATAAGCCATACATGTTTTAATGAACATTTATATATTAATATATATTTTGATATTAATAAACATTTTGTTAGGCATGAGTGACTTCGGGAACGAAAAATTGGAAGCAAAAGCATTCCATTCTGTTAAAACTTCAGGAGTTGTTGGGGGTTTCCAACAAGAGAGGGCAGGAAAAAGCGATCTTTTTCTATGTAGCCTAACTTTGGCATACTGTACTAGTTGCCGGAACATTCATTCAACGACAGTAGCTCAGTTTTTATTGAAGATCCTTCCGGTACAGCTCGAAGGACTTGGAAATCTTTCCGATTTCACGACGCAGCATGTTTAATATGTTAATGACCTGTTACTTACTCACCTGCCTTATGCACGCGGACGCCAGGGACCTAGACGGTCAGAGAACCTTACGAGACAAATGATGGCAAAGTCAATACTGCACCTAGAAAGATCCGCACTAGCAGAGCATACAATGCCACAATGCACTCAAAGATTTCAAAAGGGGCCTCAAACTTTTAAGAGGAACCGCAAAGACGATTGAAATCTCCATGATTTTCTGCATCAGATTCAAGGATACGCCAATCTCCTAGGTCAGTTTTCCTAAAAATGTTGGGGCTCCAACATTGGTTGCGCCTAGGGCATCGAAACAGCTCAATCCGCTACTGGCCTTACGGCTATACTGTCTGTCATTGCGGCGAATTTTCCTCTCGAAAGCGGTTAGAAGAGTTTTACTATCTTTAGACAAAATACACATCGCAATGGTGTTTGTCAGTGCTGGTTACACCAACATGACAATATAACTCCAGCTTCAACGCCAGCTTAACCCAGATTCAATGTTGGATGACTCAGGGTTCAAGATTTTAGCATAAGTTAGGATTTGATTTTTTCTTTATTTACAATCTTTAAAAAAATACCTTTGTTGAGAATTAACTTCCGTTTATTGGTAAAATTAAATAATATAATAAGTAGTAACATTTAAACAAACTTACAAATTATTATAATTAAAATGGTATAATGTTTTAGGCAGTAGACCAACTGAGCAAAGTCATATTTTCTATGGAAACGTTTTAAAATGCATGTTCCATTGAATAAGGAAGCAAACGTTCGTTCAAAGGGTTCTTCCAATATAAACCGAGTAACCGAACAAATAGTAAACCTTCTCCCCTTTTCCCAAGAGGTTCGATGTCGTCATTTAGCATAGAAATTGATTGGGTTCGTGGCTAAATTCGATTCGCTTATGCAACCGAAAGGTTCCGTCACACAGCACTGGGGCTGCTGGGTGCGCTACCGTGCGCTGACGGAATAAAAGCTGTTCCGCAACTGTTGAAAGTCACATTTTCTTACCTAAATAAATATTTGACGTTCGCCAAATGAGCCTCATTATCATGTGTTTGCCCAAAACCCCCCCCCCCCCCCCCCGGTTTGTGTTCCCGTTTTTTGGGGAACACAGCGGAACGGGGGATCGCTGATTGTGGAAATGGGTCATGGTGGGAAAGTCGGTTCCAACAAACCCACTACGATATGCGATGTAATTGCGAGCTTGCGAGCGCTTTGAGCCGGTGAACAACTGAACAAACAGCCAAACCATCCAGCAGGTAGATTGAGTCAAGGTCTTAGAGAATGCAACAGAAATGTGGCTCGTAGTGAAGTTGAACCAGGCTACCCGTTCCCCGGGGTCTTGGGTGGGAGTACACAAACAAACACACATGCCCAAGGGGGGGAACGAGCCGGCGAAGGATTTGATTCGACGGCAACGTGTAGTGTAGCGTAATAGTACGTGACGCACGGCAGGAGTCGTCTGATCGCGTTGGGTTTTCATGGCGTCACCGCGAAGACGTGGTTCCCCTGATGCATTTCATCGCTAAGTACGGTTAGCTGTGGAAACTAACGACCACTCAACGTACAACAAATGTGTCACTCGTGCGTGTAGTGTTTGCAACCGTGCCATAGGAAACCGATTGGTATGTCACGGAACCGAACATGCATTTTGAAGCATTCGGAGAAGCAGAACTAGTTTTCTTCATCAAGAACCGGGAGGGAAAGAATTTATTTAGTAGAATTACTGAATTAACCACATTTTACAAGTATATTTGAAGCTTTTAGAAAGATAGTTTTTTGAAGAACGGATAAAAATAATTAATTTATGTACAAAATTCTCTTTCATGTAAATATTTATCCACGGTCTCAAATAGAGATGCGAATAAAAACTTACTAAGATGAATTGATTCTGAGTGAATGAGTTACCCAAGCGTTAAATGATATGTTAGTGATATGACTCATGAGTTAATTCATGACTGAGCCGCCACAAAGAGTCATGAGACATGAGTTAAATAACATATTTCTGAGTCATATGACTGATGTGTTAATTCATGAGTGAGTAGATAGCTCACTCAAAGAGTAATTGAAAATGAGTCAAATCACGCTTTTACGTTATAAATGACGTACTCATGACAAAGATTTGGTTAAAAGATTCATCCGTTGATAAGCAATGAACGTTTGAATTGATCAGGGCCAACGTACACTTTACACTTTTGTTTGAATTTACACTATTAATTTTTAATATTTTATATTACTACTTACTTATTCGGCGCTAGAACAGCTTCAGTTATACGGTTTTAGAAAAGGTTTTACGGTCTAGGCCGTCTGGTACCATTCGTATGACATGACCAGCCCACTGGAGCAGACCAGCACGAGTTTGGGATGACAGTGAATTCATTATAGTTCGTCATTCCACACATATGTGGCCAAAAATCCTTCAGAGATTTTATATAATTTAAATCAATTAATTTGTAATGGCTAATTGTAGAGAAGCCGTTCTAAGTTCCAAGGAGATCTACTAGCGATTTAATATGGCGATCTCGAGCTTTAGAATATACTAAATCCTCTAAAATAAGTGAAAACCCCGGATTGTTAGTTCTGAGCGGCTTGTAGATATCGAGTTATGAATTATTCTGATTGCGTTGTCACATTCTTAAGAGAAACAACAATTTAATATCTGAAAAATGTTCATTTACAGAGTCTGTACAAAGTGTTCATAAGGACAACTTTTCATGATTTTAACAATTTCTAAAGAACGTTTACTGTTTATTTTTTAACAAATCAGATAACAACCACCTTATCAGAAAGTCTCATCACGATTATGATATTATTGCAATCGATTTAAAAACTGATCCCAGCCAATGTGGACTAAGTCCTAGATTAAGCTTAAGTTAATAGAAAAACATTACCTCATGAACGTGACGTTATTAATAAAAAAGGATAGAAAATTTCAAAATTTTACCAAAACTATCTCTCACGATTTGAACGAATAAATGGGGAATCTATTCTGTCTCTTCCTATGTATGATTTATTTCACTCGTCCATTCTCGCTCGGTATACACATCTCTGGTTTCAAACTTTGTTGTGGAGATGCGCAATGGAGACCACCACTTTTTTTTTGTCCACCGTGAAACGTAAGCATCGAAACACGTATCAACTATCGCTTTAAATTTCAATAAAAAAATAGCCAGCAGAAAAAACCAGCCTAAATCGTATTTCGACAAAACGAATGCCGAACGCGGACACACAGGGTGTTTCAACTACTTGTCAGCCGATAAAGGACTTAAGCTCGTCTCTAAGTCTATGTTTACATCCCAACCCATCCCCTCACAACATCCTGCATTCCGCGAAACGGGAGCGTACCGAGTGACCTAATTTTTGTGTGTTTTTTTTCTTGCATTTGGTCACAAAAAACGACGCGGTGAGACGGAATAAAAACCCAAACAAGCACGTGGTTTGTGTGAGGTTGAGTTGATGGAGGCGCCCAGTACGTCGTTCCCATGTTGGGTTGGAACGTTTTATCTGATTTTAACTTTTGCTATCGTTATGGCATTGCCCACCCATCTGATAGTGGTGGTCGGTTGGTATCGCTGTGTGCTGAGTGAACTGGAAGGAAGCAGTGAGCGTTTTGATTCGCCTCTGCCCAGCTTGTACCAGTGTGTTTGTTGCAAAATGGCTGGCAACAAGAAGTAAATACGGGCCGCACTGAAGAGGTTTACCGACGAGTTTTAGATAATGGCATCAGTTGATGGTCGGTGGGCTAAAGTGTGTTAGGTTTTTTTTTCGTACCTAGCCACTCTTGGTACTCTGGTCCAATCTCGGAGCGCGACCGAGCCACTCCATCAACATGTTTCGGGAAAGGGAGGAAAAGTTTAATCCCCCCCCACACACGAAAAGGTCCACATGTTGGTCTGAATGCTTTGGAGTTAGATGGGAAAATCTTTTCCCCCCATTGCACGGTACAGTGTGTGCGTGTGAAAAACTCAACCAGTAACAGACTCCGATTGTGATAGCTAACGATCGTCGAGGCTTACTGCGACCGAGAGAGAGAGAGAGAACCTCGTGCACCAAGTTCGACATAATGCCACAATTGACATTACACTCGGTGAAAATTTTCCATTCACCAAAGCGAGAAAAGCCTTCAATTAAGCCGTTATTTTATGAGACTTTTCATCCGTTTTTAATCCTTTGGCCAAACTTTTCCCCGTCGGAGCGTTTTTAATGGCACACCACGAACAAGTGTTTTCTGTGTGTGTGTGTGTATGTGGCCGGTATGGAAGCAACCGAGCCCTGGGACAGTGTTTCGTTGGCCGTGAATGTATGCGAACTCAAACGTCAAAACCTTAACAACGGATGAAGTAAATGTTAACGATAAAACCAACGTACAAATGCATACGATAAAGTCAAGTAATTAGTGGCCTGGCATCATACGGACGGATGGTGCTTCGAGAAGTGAGGCGTATATGCAAATTTTGGAATTAGCATGCAAGTAGAAGTCTGTGCCGGATGTTTTGTGGGGTTTGGTGGCTTTGATGGGAACGGGAACGCCGAACTGCTTTCGCAAGTTCAATGCGTGTTGTCCAATCACTTGGACTTGCACATTAAGGCAAACAATGAAACAGAACAGAAAATGAAACAATAAATGAAGTAGTGGTTTAAGATTGATTAATTAAATTATATAGAAAAGTAAAAATTTTAATGTAATTAATATATGAGATCAACGAGAAATTGATCAATTTTTTGTTGATGATGAATGTGAAGAAGATCATGGCTTGAAGGGAAAAGGGAAAAACACAGTTCCTAATGCTCTAGATAAGCTGAAAAGTACTCAGCATTTCAGATTTTTATATTGTTTTATATTAATACATTGCACTTTTGTAGCACCATAACAATGGTGCTTTTTCCCGGCAGCATATCGAATTTTTGTTTCGTTTTCAATTTAACACTTTTTTTATTCATCAATGACGGCTAGGCCGTAATGCTTCATTTTAACTCTTATAGATAAAAAAATATAGGAACTTGCAAAATCATTTTTTTGAAATAGATTTATTTTCCTGTAATTTTATTTTTATTCACACACTCTCACCATTTTTCACACAGTTTTTATAGATCTCATTTTACCACGTTTTTGGACAAATATGAGCAGACAGCAAAATCTCTAATTTATTCCTGTACTAAAACAAATCGTTCAACCAAATTAGCTTATTGCAAAAACATTGGAAGAAAGTCTTTTTTTGATCAAAATGAATATTTATTAAATTTCATTCAATTTCAATATTTGCTTGCAATTTACTATACACTAATTGTACATTATTTCCAATAGGTAAAGCTCTGGCAATTAAACAAATGTCATATATTGATTTTATATATAAAATTTTCAAATTTATTTATATTGTTTCTAACAAATGTTTTGCTTGATTTACATTTGCATAAATTTTTTATACATTTTTTCTTTTCTTGTTTCTTTCTCTTTCTCATGAAATGGAAACTAACAAAAGTTTATTTAAATGTTTCTGTTTGAGGAGTCAATGCGAGTAATCCTAAGACTGAACGACCCAATGGTATTGAAGACTTGATCTGGCTTTTGTGACTGAAGGTGCTTCGGTTACGGTTATGGTTGATATTTTAGGTGTAAGAAGTGCAGTGTAGTAGTATTAGATTAAAATGAAAATTGAAAAATTTCATGTTTTGCCTATTCGTCTTGTTAGTACATCATTTATTTTTAAAATATGTTTAGTGCAACTCAGCAAAGGATTTCCGTCTCGAGGTTGGCGTGTGTTTCAACCAATGAACTGTAAACAAAATGCAGCCAATTTAGGATTGAGGGTGAATGGAATGTCGATCAACTAAATGGTTACATGCACGCTGTCACAGACACATCTCCCATTCGGCCATGAAAGCTCGTGAACGGAAATTAATTGCGCAACAATGATTTGATACATTGGCTTACCGATGCAATGATGGACGATTACATTTATCCACCGTCGTTTTTTTTTTTCGGCACAGAATCAAAAACAGTGGGTCATCGGTGGTTAATTGCACATTGGAAAGCGAATAAAATCAATATTACTTGTGCTTTTGCATCTTTTTTTTCGTTTTATTGCCCGGCAAAGTGTAATTCGATTGAGCGCGTTGGGCCAAAGTGCAATTCACGTACACACGTTCGGTTAGAATTGATTGTTGTTTGTGCAGACGCGCATCCGGCACCGAATGCACTTGCCACTTTCAAAGCATTCCGCTAGCTAGATTATTATACTGTGTTTGATCGTGTATTTGATTGAACCGTTTCGCTCGCCTCGTCTGGTCGGGATCGAATTTGCGGTGCGGTTAAATTGGGCGGGCAGAAGCACCGCTGAAGTGGCAAAAACAATTTAATTTCCCTCAAAAGTCAATCAAAAATCGACCCTTTTGATGTGGCAAGCGCTCCGGTGTACTACCGCATCATCCCTAAATTGGGATGAATGTAATGTGGGACCGGGATCGATCACGTTTCGGGTCACGGATACGCCCTAACGCGTGTGGTAAGCTTTTACTGAGTGCACGAGGAAAAACAAGCGAGGGATCGCCTCCATTTCCATTCCCGATCCCGATGCGGGGAAGAATAAAAGGATTAAGAGATCCCATCGGAAGCTTTCCGTGCCACTCGAAGCCGCTCGAGGGAAACGGTTCTCCGATGGTAAAAACGAAAGCGGGGAAAAAGAAAACAAAAGCTGCAAAGTGTTGGGGTTAAGTGAGAGGTAATAAATATTTATAAAATTGAGCAGATGTGAACAAACCAACCATCCAGTCTCTCCATCCAGCTCCCATTAAAAGTGGCTTCCGTTTCAATGAGGACAATAAATATTTATCAGCAGTCGTTCGGTGGAAGGCAAGAATAAGAGTGAGTGTAAAAAATATATATCTCCTTTCCCCAAAATCCAACCCATCTTATTCGAATGTCACCAATGGTTTCTTAATTTGAGCGCATTTCAAGAAGCATTTGAAAGAACAAACAGAGAGAGAGAGAAAAAGAGAAAGTAAGAATGAAAAACGAAAGCATAATCAAGCTTGTTTTTCATGCTCCTTGTACATGGCTTCCGAAAAGTCATGAATGAGAAATGCGTTTCATCATTAAGTCGAACATTACAAGCAACATTGAAAGGGTCAGACATTGGGCGAATCGTACGCCAGTGAAAATCCATTTGCTTTTCCTCGATTTCAGCTCATCTTCACTGCCAATCACTGGGCCAGATAAGAAGGACTTCTTTTATCCAATATGCTTTGGTAGTTTTTCCTTCAGTGACAACTTTCCCAATACTCCCAGCTGAAACGAGTTGAAGCGAAATGATAATCACTCCGGACGGTAAAATAGAGTTTCAATTGGCTCGCTATGGCTGCAATCGGTCAAACCGATCGATCAGTTCTATGGTAACGACTAATGGAAAATAGAATGCTAGTGCGCACTGTGCACAGTGGAATAGAGGCAACGAGAAGAAAAGATGGTGTCAAGAGGTTAAAGCATTAAGATGTGCTGTAAACGAGAGAAAACGGCGGAACAATGGAAGAGAAAACACTTCTTTTCAGTAAACTTATCATTAATTGTCTTATATTTTTGATTATGTTTCTTTTATCTCTGTTTTTTGTGTTTATTTCAATTAATACCAGCTTTTATTCGATAACTACTTTGCTTTTTTTTTTAGTATTTTCATTTTTGTTTTTATTGACAATTTATTGATGTTTTACTTTTACTTTGTCATAATGTTATTTTTGCTAGTTTCTCAATTTTTTACTAATTTGTTTGTTTGTCAATTTATGATTTCATTTATTCAATTTATTTAATTTATATGCCACTTTTGTATCGTTTTGTTAATTTTTTGTTGATTTTGTACTATATCATTTTACTACAACAATTTCGCATGTATTTGCATATTCATTTCTCGATCCTTATCTTTACTATCGTCTATTTTCATGTTAGTTTGTTTTTATACCTCTTTTTTCCGTGTATTAAAGTAGCTAAGGATCTGATAAGTATTCGATGATGAGGTCTCTTGTTTAAATTATTTAATAAATGTTTTGTAAAATTCACAACTTTCCTTGTATATTGTTTTCAATACAAATTAAAATAATTTATTTAGTTTAGTTAATTTAGATTTATATTTTTAAGATTTTTTTATTTTAGTTATTTAATTCAGTTTTCTCTTATTTTTTACAATTTATTTCATCACAAGTTTGTTTTGTTTGAATCTTCTTTGTTTTTCTCACCTATATATTTTCCGGAAATGTAATTATTTCATTTACTTAAGTTGTTTAATTAAGAGTTTATAATGTACTTTTTGAGCTATAACGCAAGCATTGTAAGTTTTCATGTTAGTTTTACCATTTTAAAGCAAACATTTTTCAAACAAACAAACAAATAAACATTGAAATATGTGAATTATACAGTTGGTCTCAAATTTGTTTTATTTATATTTACAGAAGTCTTATATTGATTTTTTTTCTGATTTTTATGTTTTATGTAAATGTTTTATTTGAAATATGACGACTTCTGCGTATTGTACTTCTCTGCTCATAATTCTAATTTTTTATATCTTGTATGAACGGGTTTGCAATGAAGTCTTGTTAGTTATGAAGTTATTACTAATTTTTATGATGTTTTTTTTTATACACGGTAGATAAAAAATATTCTTACCATTTTATTCTTCTCCAACCTTCTGTCGCTTCTAATGTGCAGATGATTACTACCCTTTGCAAACGGAAGCAACATAGGCAATTTCAAACTGAAATGAACTACAACATAATGCAGTGAGTGTTTCCACTGGTGTGAATGACAGTGACACCTACGGATATACCACTTTCGGCCTCGGCAAAGGTTAAGTTGCTACCCGAATCCAATAACCAAGAGTAGCAAACTCATTAGCGCAAATGCGCTCTCCCCTTTCCGACATAAACTCTTCCCGTTGTACATCTTTGGTAAACATCATTTAGATGATGCGCGATAAAGCATTCTGTTCCCGCGCCCCATCCGGGACGATCTGGAAGGTGATCGAAAATTTATGCACAGCGCGAGAAAAAGGTGAAATTGGAATCCTTTTCCAATCTTTTCCCGATGCTTCATTCAATGACCACCGGCATTCACGGGAAGGCTCAACGTTCCGTTCCGTGTCAGTTGCTTTGGGTACTGCTCGATCGATAGGGATAGCTCACAGACGCGGACGCTTCACAAGAATGCGCCCCCGGCCGGGTACGAGGCTTGCTTGCAAACACATTAGAATACCCATCCGAAATTATAAATGCAACATTATGAAGCGATACTTTCGGTGGTGGGTTAGTCTTCGGAAGAAGCGATTTTTTTTTATCACGTTAATTCTTTCCTTTCCTTTGATTTGCGCTCTTACGGTTGGGTTTCGCGTAAAAGGGTCGAAATGGATTTAGGCAATCAATAATAAATGAGGTACGGTTTTGGTTCGATACCGATTCATGGAAGGATTGAGTTGACCTTATTTTTTACCTGTTTCGATACCGGCATTGTCATGGGGCTGCGTGTGAGTTAAGCACACGCAAAGAAGCATATCTAGGATGGGGTGGGGTAGATAATATTATTTATGAAAAAAATCTCCAAATCATGCAACGATGTTTCCTAGAAACAGATTTGATATGTATCATAAAATTGGGGAGATATGTGTTTAATTGTGCGTAGCTTGAGGTTAATATAAAAGTTTATGGATTATAGGTTGTACAAGCAATTTCATTCGTATCACATATCAACATATTTTTACCGTCTACGGTGTTGTATAATGTCACGATTATAATGATTGCTGCAATTTATGCGTGTAAATGGAGAAAAATATACAAGAAGGTAATCTTGTAGTGTCTTTCAGAGGATCTGAGCAGATGGTTATGCATCATGTCCTCTATAAAAATTTACCAAAAGCCAAGTAGATTGTGGATTTAAGCTTAGATTGGCAATCTGTATAAAAAATCAATCAGCTGCTCCAAAAATGGCAAGGTAGGTACATGTGTCCCAAATTTTATGAATGCAAATATATTTTTGATAAAAAAACCTTGATTTTATGAGAATTTTTCGAAAAGCTACATCGTTACGGTTATTATTACGGAACACACGGGAGAAAAGCATATTGAGCTCTCTTTTGAAGTTTAAACTAATTCTCCTGTACTACAAGCCCTTCTGAATCAGAATGTTGCTCTTTGACAGATGTTGCCACTTTTGTTAATTAAATGCTAAAGCTCTCCATCCAAAACTAAACGAGCATGGTTGGAACTAGTAGCTCTAATTCCAAAGCATCTTATTGTTTTATCTTCTTTTTTGCACAATTTACCAATAATGCGTTCACTTTTTCGTGGAAGATCATTTGCCTATATTACCAATTTTAGCTTTCAGTGCCCACTTTTTAAGTAGCGTGCAAGTGCAGTGGAAAATAATTCCATGATTAGTTTAGGCTCTATTATTTATTTGGCAAAAAATATTCAATTATCTGTAACTTTATTGTGAAGGCACCATCTAATTTATGTTTATTCAGATGCTACAGATACAGGCCAACGTGTAGATCGCCTTGTTCAACTATTTGTAATTTCTTCTAATGTACTGCAAATTATTATTTTTCTTCAAGTCGGGATAATGGAACAATGGATATAGCTGCGAAATTTAATAAATTGGATTGAAGTTCTTGCATGGGATTTCGCAATTAATAATTTAAAATAGCTTGTAACGTTGAAACAAATGCTGAACGTGTTAAAAAGAATTTCGATTTCTTTACTCAGTTGAAACTTTACAAAATAAATTAACAAACTTCTTCGATCGCTGACGAATACATACAAAAGTCGGATATATAAGAGGTATAAGCGAACAACCTTTCACTCCTCTTTTAATTATTTGAAGTTTAACATCCATCAAATATTTCCGTTTTTAGGAATTGCTGGTCTAGATAAATCCAAAAACAGGAGATGCAACTGAAGAATTCGTGAGTGCTTCGGAAGACAAAGCTTGTTGCCCATGTATCAAGTGATCGTCAAGGATGAATTCTTTACTACAACGCTACTATCAGTCGTTCTAACTATTATTATGTTATATTATAGTGACATGTGTTTCTGTTTTCTGAGAAGGTTTTTTCGTTAACTTTAAGCTGTTATTTTCCTGAAGATCCTTGAAGTTCTGAGGAGTCTAAGTCACAACTGGCTGTATTCGTACTGGTACTGTATTTAAAAGAATGAATTATTGGTATGTATTTCTATAATCACGCACCTTTAAACGATGCTACTTTATGTTGAATGCGAACAAATATGTGATACATTGCAGGCAAGTTATTTTCATTGGCTTAGGGAAGAATGCCAGCCCAATATTAAACAACCCAGCAACCCACCCCGTTGCATTCGTCCGGCACGATTTACGAGCTACTGCTTTTCGACAAGCTAATTTCGTTGGCAATTATTATGCAAATTTATTGTTCTTATTAAATCCTTTCTTTCCCCTACGCTCAACCAAATTTTGCAAGCGGTTGTACGCTGGTTTACAAGTTCGACCACAGTGCAACACACACACACACACACACACACACACGTAACACGTTACACGCTAGTAAAAAAAAACAAAAAAATCCCACCACTCCATCTCCCACGCTTAACTCTTTTGCATGTTCCTGTTCTCAGAAGGAAGGAGGAAGGAATGGATCGTTTTGTTGAATACGGGAAAATGCCACCCTTACGGTATGAGTTCCGGGAACCGGGTGAGGGATTCATGGGTTTTCGGGAAAATTTATCGCATTCCATCGGCGATAAACGCCGATCCACCCAATAGCCGGTGGCGTAATGGCGTTTCCCAAAAATCCCTCCGGGGAAACGATTTCGGGCAACGGCGTTTTCTTCGCTGCAAACCGACCGCCGGTGCATGGCCGACCGTTTTTCAGAACCGTTTTCAGTTAGTGCGTTTTATTGGCACACCAATTGGCGGGAAGTGGAAAGTGGATTGAGTTCTCCCTGGCCCTGTTGCCGGCAGTAATGTACGCTTTTCCGAAGCAATAGCAGTTTTGAACGGTTCAAGCAAATCTTTCCTCTCTCTCTCTCTCTTTCTTTCTTTTCAGCTTCGGCTGTGTGTGTGTGTGATACATTTTCGACATTTACCCTCGAATATTGTCGACCCACCTCAAAGAACACTCCGAATTTTCCCGGTTAATTCTCCAAAAAGTGGAAAATTGAATTTAACTTCCCCCCCATTCTTCCATTCTTGGAAACTATCTTTCACGTACAACTCCACTGTGAACAAGGGCGCAAATGAAATGTATGACCCAAAGGGTGGGGAATTGAAAACCCCCCCACTCATTCTCCCTTTCTACTACTGATAGAAGTTTGCTGGCAGTCGTAAGCCGGAAGTCGACTCGATTTGCGAATCCTTAAGCGGCTGTCGGTTGGAAGGTGCTTTTGGCTGATGTGCCGTGTGGTGAGAGTCGGAGAGGATGCGCTGCTAACGACTGGCGTACATGGAGTCTAGACTGGTATTAAATGCAATAAATTTTCAGCGATTTGATTAAATCATTTGATACCAACACGGACGAACGTACCGGTAAGCGGAACGCGTCCACTGGTCGATTATTTGGCCAGCTTAGTACGAAACACACTGTTGGCTAAGAGTCTGCTCGTATCCACGAACCCTCCTTAAAGACGTAAGCTTTTTGTTCCTCAAAACGTGTAACAAAAGTTAACACAAAATTAAGTTTTTTTATCTCAAATCAGTGACAAACGGTATTCTGTTTAATTTTTCCATAAAAATTACTCTCATTAAAACGTCACACACTGTTGTACGAACGGACGGATTCGATACAGATACCGTCGATGCAGCTACTTGCGCCATGTTGATAAAGTGAGAAAAAGCTACAAAACCGATAGTATGCGTTGCAGATAAGCTAACCATTTCTTCCGACCATTCCGTTGTCTGGGCGGTGTTGTCTCGCAGTCTGGTCTCGTTGTGGGAAGAGCTTTGCAGTTGGTAATTTGCACTAATAGGCTCAGGAAAAGACAGCACTGTGGCGGTTGCATAAGAAAGCGAGGTTTGGCTTTACGCTTTTGCAGACGTTATGCAGATCGGCCGTAGGGAACGAGAAACCGGGCAGCAGGTAAGAAAACTGTTCCGACAGATGTCATTGCCTCGGTCTTGTCGGATTTGAGCCCCCCCTGCCCGGACAGCCAGGTACCAGGGTGAGGTGGCGAAATGGGGATTTCCGCTTTTCGTTCGGTGTTATGTTTATTTAAAGCTATCGTACGTATCTCGCATCGGTGAAAAGCTGTGTTACGCCGGATAATGGATGGTTCGATTTATGATGTCAGATTAAGTGGACGGTTGAGTTACGGTTATGGGGTTGGCCGGAGGCTCTAATGGTAGAGATGTGTGAAGAAAAGTGAAGAAAGCAGATGGAGCTTTTGAAGAGTTATATAGTGCTAAAGGTCCCGGGTACCATACGCACAGGAGATTACTTACTAACTTTCTAGGAAATCTTACCTAGTACCACAGTAGCACACCAGGAAGTACCAGGAAGCTATATTCCATCGTGCGTTCTTCTGTAATTGCTGCGCTTAGCCCAAGTGTAGAGGCTAATGTGGAGCTGAGAATCAGATTAAAATGAGAAATAAATTGATTGCTACGAACTATTTACAACTGATCAATCCATACGGCTTGCATGCCAATTACTAAGAATGCAACGTAGCGTATCAGCTCCAGAAAATACCTTTAGGACCTCAGCCCTTCGTAAGGTGTTCACGAGAAGCTGAGATAGAAGGTTATGTTGCGACGATTGTCAGACTTGATTTTGGAATTGTCGGAGATCAGGTTCAAGGATATACGCTAATATTGTAACTCTTATTAATGGTTCTTCTACAGATGATTACCAAGAACGTGAATTTTGATGAAAGCTGATAAAAAATACGTTTAAAGTTGCGTTCAAGAGAAAAATGCTTAGAAGGATTTCGAAGATCCCAGCTATTTGAGAGGTAAAACGAGCATTGTGAGCTGAATGAAGAACTGGAGAACTTATTCATTAACCAACGGATTAACAATACAATTTGATTGATTTGGGTTGGAGGTGCTAAATGACGTTCGGGAATCGTCAATGACTAGTATTGATCGAGTACGAAGCTTTCCATCGGAGATTCAATACGATCATTTATTAACTCGCCGGCGAAGGACTAAAGCCTGAGCAGCAAAACATCTAGTTCCATTATTAGCTAGCATAATAGTCCCAGGAGTGAAGCACGAGTCTCGTAAGACTCCATTGTAGGCCACAGGGCACGAAATCCCAAAGAGAATAGCAAGTTCAGACCCAAGTCTAGTAGTCAGACATCATCTTCGAATCTGACGATGAAAGAATATGTCGTGCTATCTTGGACGATCTTCGGGTGCCGCGAATCAAAAATATGGAGTCCCTGATATCCAGCATGATTGAGTGCAGAAAGATATCAGCCTCCACAATTGAAATTGTGCAGATATGTTCCACTCGAATCGTCTTCCCGGTCCAATGTGCCTGGAATCTCTTGAGTGTCGACGTCAACGAGATAGATGCTTCTGACCTTCTGGCCCTTGTTAATTTCTACACTCCTTCCCGCTCCCTATGTTCCCGTGATACATTATTCCCGCCTATGCGCCGATACTACCACAACGATCCCATGCTTGTCTGCTGTTTTTTTTTGTTTTTGTCTGCTGCTTGGTTTTAATCCATCCCTTGCTTCTTTCCGGTCTCTTATAGCCTCTTCTTCTAATATTACTTCCTTTAAATTTTCCATATCTCCCGTTATGATTTGTATATTTTTTATAATTTATATATTTTTTTTCACTTTTGTATCCATCACTCTTTGTCCTACGGCTTTGTTTTTCGGGTTGCCTTTTTTTGTAATAAGTTCATAAGATAGAATTTTAAGTGTAACATTTTACAGGTTTAGCCGTTCGGGTGGACCTTAAATCCAAATTAAAATTTAACTTCACCAGTTCCAACAGTAATACTGGACGGCTGGGAATGGAGAGGATGTTCTAACTTCTGTTATTTGTTCTTCATTATACTCTGGAGCTGCCCATCAGCAAGCTCGAGGCTCTTTCCTTCGGAATTGCAGTGGGACTTCGGAAAGTCGCAAATGATCTTCTCCCTTGCTGTTCAGTCCAAAGTTTTCCGTTAAAGCTAACACGGGCCTCCTTTACATCTTGCCAAATATGCTTCATTTCAGAGCCCATAGATCGTTTCTTTTTTGGCCCTCCACCGTTTTTATCAAGACCAGCATCCGTTTGCCATGTAATAAAAATCTCAGTTTTTTCATATGTAGATTTATGAAAATAAAAAAAAAATAAATGCCATGTTATCACAATTTTATTGAACAATCAACCAAATGATGAGACTTGCGATACATGCTTGTAATAAATAAATTAGAAACTTTCCCGAAAATAGCTGACCTAGGGTTGGACATTACTTTTAATGTTTGCAATTGCATCGCGAATATTCAATTCCATTCCATAGAGCATTTGGAAACATATTTTTTGCTTTAATTCTATCCCTCGGGAGGTGTGTTGTGATTGCTGTGGTAAAACGATAACGTGCCAGCACGGGTCAGTTTGTTTTGGGCAGCAAAATGGGCACCGAAAACCTGAAAAGGATAACCGTGCTGCCACGAACATTGGTTGGTTGTTTTAGAGCAGCAAGTTATACATATCGCAACATTCCCGTTTGTGCCCTGGAGGTGCGTGCTGACAAATGGGATTATAAATAGAGCTCACGATAGGGCAAAACTGTCGGCAAAGCGCTAAAGTGCATGGCCGGTGTGACAAAAGTGGAAAGAGATCAACGATCCATAATGCAGCACGAGAGCCATAATGTAATGGAGGGGAAATGGGGTCACAGGGAGGGACGAGATCGTTTAAAACATTGTTTTTATTTCACACTCCAGGGAAAGAAAACAACTAAAGGGTGCATTGCAAACAATGACGAGAGCGCGGAAAGGAAGGAGCATCACATGCGGGATAAACATCACACCCGCCGGCCGAAAGGATCGTATGGTTAATGTTTATGTTAATGTTTCAACATTTTCAATGATAACATTTTTATTATCCTAGCACATTCGGAATGCTGTCCGGTAGTGGGGACAAACAGATGTGGAGAGCACTCCGCACTGTCTGCTAATTTAACGATCTGGTTTTAAATGTTACCCTTTAAAGCACACACTCCATTATACTGCTGCCATGAAAATTGGGCCCGTTTTTTTGTTTTGTTTTTGTGCCGGGAACGGTCGAAATGTGCATCACCTTCATTTTCGTCTTTAATGGTGCAATCCCTTACTTTTGCAGGGCAAATGGACGATTGAATGTGCGGTTTTAAAACGATGTTAAGTGTAGCTATTTATTGCACTTGGCTGTGTGCCATTGTGTGCCATGGATGCTGATGACGCATGGATTACAGCTAGGGAGAGAGGAGACGAATAGTGAAACGGTTGCTGGCAGGCAGGGAAAACGATAGTACACCATATAGTTTCAATTTGTATGTAGATTATGGTGCACGATGATGTATGTAATTGCAATTGGAATTGATGCGTTGATCTTAAATTATTTTCAATTAAAATTGTTATATTGCTGCTGCTCTCGGTGGAGAGTTACACGGTACGCTTGTTGCGCGGGAAATTGAACTGATTCGGTTTGTTTGTATGTGTGTGGGTAGGACACAGTTGAGTTCCTTTAACGCTTGTGGAACAATTTAATCGAGTTAGCAAACTACCGAAACTGTCCAAAACACCCATGGTGGGAGAACTTTAGAACAAACATGCGAATTAAATCAAAATGTTTGTTTTGGCGTGAATTTCTAAGAATACATTTTACGTTTTACCGGAACTGCTCGGAGGAGCGTACGTAGTATTTTCAATATGTGCCTTAGTTTTTGTGTAGAAATCATAAGTTGTATGGGAAACTCGCTCATGCAGGCTTGGGTATTTAATGTTAAGTAGTTATTGGTTCACCACAATCCTTTGTAAGCGCTATCGTTGTACAAATTACAATCAAACAGAGAATGTGCGTTGGATGTTTGATCAAGTTCAATAAAGCCGGAAATATTAGGTACACAGTCTGATCCATAACTTTAAGGTTATTTCTTTTTTGAGAGTAAAAAATGATTATTAATACACAAAAGTACAATTTCCTTTGTATCTTTCATATAAAACATACAATAACATATTTTTGAGGGATAAAAATTGCTTCATGTAAAACGAATGTAAGGCCCCGTACAAAAACCAGTTTTTGCAGGTAAATTCTCAAATTCATGAAAATTTACATATTGTTTAAAATGCTCGAAAATAATCTTAAAACCTTTTTGTAAACAAACAATTCAAATGTCTTATGAATCCTGGCATGCATTTATTGGGATTCTCTATCTTAATTCTATTTTAATTTTTGTGATGGAGAATATTTACCGACTTGTTGTTTCTTGCGAAAGAGCGCGATTTATTTTAGGGCAGTTTTCGCTGCATGAATTTTGAGTATTTTTGAATTTTTCTTATATTTCCAGGCGTACATTTTGGTCGATTTTTTTATTATCAGAACGTTTGAAGCAGATTACCATCCTAAGGTACGTACATTCGTACATGCATGAATAATGAATGTTATAAACACTTAAAGTCCTATATAAATTAATTTCCACCTACAATTTGACATATTCGAAGGGTATAGTAGTTCGATTTAATTGTGTCGCGGATATCGAATACTAAAGGTACAAAATTAAAACAATTCTGACAGATAAAATATCAGAAATACCAGGTTATATCAAACATGTTAAGCAGATAACATACGTACTATGTAAAATTCATGAATAAACGAGATGCTTATTCTCCAATTTCTTCAACTTTTCCAGTTTTTATGTATCAAATGGCCGTATAGTAATGCTATGGGCTGTCAGGTGATATAAAAAATATGCGTTGCAAATAAAACAACGAATTGAAACACAATGAAAAATATAAGGTGATATCAAAAATATTTGTTGCAGATAAATTGCCTTCTAAATAAAATACAAAGAAAAACATGTTTTAAAATCTCTGCAACTTCGTAGCACTACATTTTTACCCATTTCTTCTTTTTTCCAGTTCATTTTATGTATCAAATAGCCTTATAGTTATGTTAGGGCCTGTACAATATTTTATTTCAAGTTTTGTTAACCATCGCACCCAATCACCAAAGCTCTGAGAATTTAAGCAGTAAAACCAAATGATGCTGTGAACAGAACTATAGCATTCTAAAAAGACGTTAAAAGTAAAATTACATTGAAATAAAACAAGTAGTTCCATTTAATCAAGATATGCTATTAACATCAGAATATGATCGTGTAATCAGAAGAGACTTTACCACGAACATTGACAGTAGTCTTCTCTTGACTCAGACATTGCTTCGGGCCTAGAAGACGGCAAATTCAATCGCCAACACACAAACCCAAAAGAATCGCTTTGTTTGAAGAAAAGCATTCTTTCTTCACCAGCAATTTCAAAACCGAAAGGATCCGTACCGTGGAATGGGTACAAGCGACTTCCTTTGCCGAGCGCGACCGAGCAGAATGATTCGCTATTATATTTCTGGCCGATTATTGTGCGCATACACCGCACTCAGAGGCTGACGGGCGATCTGCTGATGCATAAATAATATCAAATTTCAAGGCATGGTCTAATATTTGACGTACAATTAATTTAGCCGTAGCTGTGGAATTGAAGCGGTGGAACACGGTGCGGGAAAGCTTTTGCTCTACCTCCACGGCAAAAGAAGCTGAGTGGCACACATGCTCATGTGAGCGGTGAATAGCAAACGGGACGGATAGCCCGCCGGAGCACCGAGAAGAATAGGTTCGTTTTGCAGAATAAAAAAGGTTCCCAATTTGTTTTTGTCATCTTTGTGTGTTAGTTTGGCCGCGAGAGTCGCGAAAAATGGGCGGAAATTCGTACGCGCCTAAAAGCAAAACGCGCGTGAACCCTGGAGAACAAGAACGGAAATGGAGTTGAATGAATGAAGACAGGAGAACAAAACAAGAGGAACAAACAAGTTTCAGGTTGGGATAGTGTGTGTCATATTGTGAGGTTCTTGTTCCTTTCTTTTACTAGTCTAAAACGTTTTTAAATTAAGATTGTGCCGTTGAATTATTAAATTGTTATTTGAGAATATTTTTTTCTAACTTTTCCCAAATTTTCGTAGCTTAGTGCGTCCCATGACGTATTAATCTATTTTTATTATCCAATTTGTATGCGCTTTTGCATGTTTCCCCGATGCGCTGTGTGGCACGCAAAACAAAAAAGTGGATACGCAAGGATAGGGTACGGGAAAAAAAGGAACAATTTGTCACTTAGTACAACGAAACGGTCCTTGTGCGTGATGGAAACTGCTCACAAGTCACTGGCACTGGCATGCTGCATTTGCATAACCACCTCGTTCCGGGAAGGTCCTCAGCATGCCGAAGCCTTTGGCTGTGACAAAAGAAAAGCCATTGCAATGATAACGAACCCGAAGGGGACACAGATTTTTCCTCCCCCCCCCCCCTCTTGATCCGCCGGCGGAAAGGAGTAAGGTTCACTGTATGGCGCGATATACGCCATGCCGGATTGTTGGATTTGCTGCATACCGCGACCAGGAAGGTAGCGGTCTGCACATAATTATGCGCTCTTCGGCACGTACGGCGCACCGTGTTCACAGATGTGTGTGTGTGTATGTGAGCGAATGGACACGCGGGAGGGACCTGCCACTTCAAGTTCGTGAAGTGAATGAGGAAATGCTGCCGAGTGAAATATGATAATTGACAGGATGTGCACACGAGAGGCGAGTGGTCCGCGCGTTCGCAGCAGTTGTTTCGGACGATGTTCCAGCACGTACGCTCCGTTGTTGTTGTTTGCCCCGGTTGTCGATAGAATCGGGGTTAGGTGGGGAAACCTGCCGGACGGACATACCGGAAGCCGAGCCTTCAAAGCACACGCGGTGATGGTCGCACTGATTAAAGCTTCACAGACGGTGCTCGATCTTTATCGGTTTTTGCTGATGGTAGAGTGTGCCTCGGCCTTTACATTGTTGCTTGTAACAACGTGTTCGAGGACTAATAAGCTTGTTCGACACGATGTGCTTGGGCAAACGGGTTTCGGGTTCGGCAGAGTGCTCGGTGTAATCGGAAGTGGGTTAGTATTAGATGAGCTTAATTATGCGGCAGCGTTTCATTTATGTTCCCTGCTGCGGTTTGGCAGTAGATTGATATGAGGCTGCAATAGGTAATACATACTTTCATTTCAACATATCTGTTGTGAGTGGTGGTTAACAAACTCGTTTGAAAAATATACTTAGTGCACACACAGATATTGAATTATTTTGAGATTATTATACACATTCTATGTGTTATAATGGCATACAGTTAACTAATTATACAAATTTTTTATGTGCAGTTCAATATGTTCGCCCATTTTAGTCATTTTTAAATTTATCTATATCTAATCATTTTTCTTATACCGCATGTTCTATATTTTTTTGTTTAGTTACAATGTCGTGGTAGCTCATATGAATCTCGTCAATCTTCTTATGTTAGCTGGAGAACTCAAACAACTTGGAATGTCCTGTCAAATTAAGAATTATGCCTTAGGAGAAGGAGAAAAAGTTTAGTATCTCCGCCGAACGCAAAAATTGATATAAATTCACATTTTAGCATTTGCAGTGGATGTACCTCATGTATGATATATTTTCCATTAATTTAACAATGTTATAAATAAAACTCTTTCCTTAAAGTCGTGCCTAATGAAAACATGTTGTTGGTCATAATTTACCATCATATTTCTCTAGTTTTTCAAGGACACTTTAAGGAAAATGATTTGATTATAATTTTTCATATTTTATTTAGTAATGATTGGCAAGAGCTGATTTGTTATAGTTACCAATTAAACAGCTTTGCTTGCAACGTATAACATCTAAAAATCGTTAAAAAAGGCAAAAAGATAACAATAACGACGAATATTGGAACAGAAACACATAAGAACCCTTATATCTTATTCTTTTAAATGCCATAATGAAATATCATTATGAACCTAAACAAAAACAATTATTTTTAAAATCGTAAAATTCAACTAAACAAGATATGGGACCAATCGAACAATACAAATAAAAATAATAAACAAAATAAAACAAAGTTTTAATATTGATGAATGCAAAAAAATTAACAGAGTCAACACAATATTAAATAAAAAAAAAACAAAATTATTTTTTTAACAGATGATAGTATGCGATAAAAAAATAGAAACAATAAAAAGCACCAATAATAACATAAAGAGTCCCAAGAGCAGAAATCAAAATGCTCAAGGAAAAAACATTTACTTAAAAAAAAGAATGAAAAGAAGAAGAACAAGAGTCAGGAAAAGTAAAAGAATAAGAAAAATAAGTAAAAGAAAAGAATACGAAGAAGAAGATTAATTATCACCAATATCAAAAACTTCCTAGAAAAGCATCTTATTTGTTGTTCAAAATGATTGTTTAACGATTGTCTCAAAAGTTGTGCCTACAAAAGCAGCAATTGAAGCGATCGAAAACATGTTGGAAGCAATAAATTAAATATACCTCCCTATTCTACGTGATCAATTCAGAATTCAATAAATAAATTATTGAAGCTATTCCCCAAATCAATTGAGTTAATCTTAGGGTTGGAACCGTCTACTTGAAGACGAAAATACATAAAATAGTTGATTGCATCCGCGCACTGGGAGCAAACGCGATTGGGATAATCATTTTTGGCAGTTAGATTTTATCACGCCAAAAGTTCACACATTTAGTCAAGCCCCTGCTCGAGTGGAGCACACAATTTTTGAGCCCATAAGAACGGTCGGACAACACTGCCACTCTCATGTGAACGCTATATCTCGTTTCGAGGGCCGTCATTTTTCCGCCTAGCACGTCATGATGCCTGGGAACGATCGTTTTATGGGTTTTGGCCTATAGAATACCTTGTGTTTTTTGTTGTTTGTCATCGCTCCGAACACGTTGGCACGTATCCTATGCGATTAGGTGCAATGATTTGTGATATGGGCAATCGGTTTGTCCGAGGGTCAATCGTTCCTTTTTCATGGTTCGCGCTGAATCGCACACCATATTCTCCAGTCCGGGTGGGAAAATCTCGTACCGACTCCACCGAGTATGGGGGCAGAAAAACTGAACCGGTCAGAAACCCTTTTCAAAACTGCCCAAAACGAAGAAAAAGGGTAAATGTACAGCCATTTCTCGGCCAAACATTGACACCGAAAGTGTCCGTCATTTTGATGGTGGTGAGCTGACGTTGCTAAAATTGTGGGCGCAGCCAAACGCACCCACGTTCCACGTGGCTCATTCAGGGTACCGGGGAGACGGTGCTTGCAGGGAAAGTGTAAGAAAATGGAGCAAAAATGGCACCATGACCAGTCGTATTTGGCTGCAATAAAGCTCAGCTTGGGACCGGACCCGTAAGCATTCCAAAGAACGTGAAGCCAAAAAAGAAAAAAAGATAACCAAATGCCGCCCCAAAAGCCTTTTTTGGAGAAGCTCATCGTGAAGTGAGGTGAAATAAAATGCCATAAATCTGTCGCCCGGGTCGGCTCGGTAGATGTCGAAACATTAATCATACACCCCATTTCTGGTGAGGAACTGTTGGCGCGCACCGTCGAGCTATTTTATCACCTCGCACGGCAAGAACAAAAGGGGGATCGTTCTGGATGCAGGGTGGAAAAATTTGGGGCAGTAATAGAACATTTTCCTTTTCATTTCGATATGATGTGCTTTGTGGGACGGTGGCTTCGCGTGTGGGATATCGTACTTTTTTATGGTGGCATTGAAAATATTAATGACGGAATTGAGCTAAAACGAATTTCTTGTTCCATACATCAGCCGGTGGAGCGTTGGGACCTGCTAAAGGATGTGTTTTACGCCCACTTTTAGATTACTGTATTCATGGGTTAAATGTACCCTTGTACTGCGGGGGTTATGACACTCAAGATAGAGTTGCTGATGAAAGGATGTCTTGAATGACTCTTTTCAGTTCAATGGCTGGCTACTAAATGTTTATTAACTTGTTGGCTGAATTTTTCCATCAACATACAATATTCTGACCAAACAAATGGCAACACTTACTTTAGATTAGGTGAAATCTCGCACAATCCTTTTATCTCGGTTATATTTGATAACATCCTGCATTTCTTCATATTTGCAATACACTAAACAAAATTTGATCAACTGTACCTATTTTTGTTTGGCTCAAAACCCTACTGACGATCATCATCTGAATCGCAATTAAGTGGAATTCGAGTGTTTTGAACTTCCTGACCCACACACATGAAGTCAATTCAGTGTATCCATACTCCTTTCGTCTGGATTTCTAGGAGAAAACCCTTGATCGAATATATTAAATTGTTCTTGAGCGATCAGAACTATTAAAATTTTGTGTAGAACACTTTCAGGGTTGGCTACTTTGTTGCAGGTAAATACACAAAAGTACATGTAAGCTACAAACGGAACACCAAGTCCTCTCAGGTCAATTGGAGAAATCCTCAAATGTTCCAAAGCTGTCTTGTCATTCATAGCAGATGCGTCAACACCATCATAGCACTTCAATATGGGCCTACCACATCTTCTCTCTACCTGTCGGCTTGGGCGTTCGATACCATTCTCAAGACCTGGAGACCTGGAGCCTAGCGTTGCGTATTCGTTGTACGATAGTTAGTTCATCGTACAACTCAAAAAACTCGTCATTTTCGTCGACTCTTTCGTTGTTTTCTAGCAAACTTTACTGTTCAACAAATTTGAGTCTTAGTGTACAAAGTAAATTCAAGATCTTTACGCTCTCGCTGAAGTTACATCTGAGATAGAAAATTCTAGATATTTGATATACTAGGTTTTGGGATTTTTAGTCCATACGATCTGGTAGAAATGATGGTTTGTTGAACTGAATTGAATATGCTTCTTGATATCTGCACCGATATAGAAAAAGAGTTGTGTCAAAATAATTGTTATCACCGAACTCTTCAGATTCTTAAAATATAGTTAAGTAGTAAAGCTTTTAGAAAGTAATAGTTCTAGAATGCATTTCAATCTATGTACTTCACTAGAGAATGCATTCAAACTATCAATGTGTAGCGTGCATAAGCTAAACAGCTATCATTATTCAATCCAATCATCAAAACCAAGACAGCCTCAAGTGACAATATGCAGGCATACTAGCGAATGATGCCATTAAATATCAAATCGATTCAAAACATGTACCAGCAGCTAATCAGGAAATGTAACCTGATAAAACAATTGTTTTTTTTTTTTGCAGGAACCTGCCGTTCTTGTCTCCATGTTATTGCACGCAAATTCGTCTACTGAACAAATTTATCCAACACAGAAAAAACAACTTGTTGACGACTTGACCTAAATCCAGAATACTGAGCTAAACAAATAACACTACAAAAACCAACTGATATTTGGATGTATAAAAGCCATCTCCTCTTAGACAATCAATAAGCAGTTAACTGTACGGACTAGAGATGTAAACTGTACGTCTGTGCGCAATTATTTCAGAGCCGTTTTCTGGCGGTTCTCAAGTGTTTACAATTACAATGTAAAACTAACAACCTAGTTATATATTACAAATGCTTCAACAGAAAGCACAGAATCTATTAAAAATGCAAGGATTTGCTATGCGCTTAAGAGCTTAAGTCTCCTGTTACACAAACACAGATGTTATAACAGAGCTTATTTTAGAATCTTTGCAATTCTTGAGGATCTTAGATCTAGGATCTAGGATTTTAGGTCTTGAGACACTGTGAACACTTTGGCATCGTTTTTAGAAGAATAATTCTAACGCGCACTTCTCATTTTTTTATTTTCGGTAAGACGGCCAGGCCAAATATCTTAGTACGCCATTAAGATCAATTTAAAAAATTCTAGTCACATTTTACTTGCTTTTAATAGCTCGTCTAAACATGTTTGTAAATTAATGGAAACATTGTTGATACATTATTCATAATGAAAAAATAACACTGTGTTCGTTCAAAATTTACAATCAAAATCAGACAATTTATCACCAGAATTGACAAAAATTCTAATCGGGATTCCGATCGAAACAATGATAATTATTGTCTCTGTGTTAGCCATCTGTTCACGATACCAACTACATTGCAAAAGTCACTCCTGTGCAGCGTTTAGCATAATTGATGATTCCAAATGAACACCGTGTAAATCCAGTGCTGCAACAGCATGATCCACATGCCGGATTATGGTTCATTGATGCCGTCGTACGGTTGTCAACTTTTAATGTACAACAGATGTACCGGGCTGTGTGCCGCGTATCGAAGCGCCGACACGTGCACGATTCACAGGAAACCGTTGGAACCCGGGATGGCGCGTAAAAGGTAAGGCCGGTTGCATTCAACCATTTGATTAGCCAAACCGCCACCTGTATCAGGGCTGCTACTTTAGTCATCATAGCTCAACGAAGCCCTTTTCCCCACCGTGCGATGGACACGATAGGTAAACAAGCTATCGGGATGGAGCCTAATTGAATTTCCATTTTATAACAAATTAATTAAAATTCAATACTATAAGCCTACTTAATAACATTTATGCATTAGTGAGTTATGCCTGACGTTCCGTCCGGAATAGCTAATTTGCCCGCCGAATGCACCGTTTGTGCGCGTGGTTTCTTCACACACGGGAACATTTACACGGAGGGTGGCTGTTTAATGAGGAGCATCTCACATTCATCACATTCGCCGCCGGATATATTTGGTTCCGTGACGGGGGCTATGGCGGTGACGGAAGTGAATCGCGACCAGGAAATACGATACGGTGTCTTACCGTACCTGCACGATCTATTCATCCCTGTATACATTATCGTTACCAGCAGTAGCTTAAGCTAACATACAACCGTTGCAGTGAGCACTAAGTCAATCGTAGCGGCCGCTAAACGGACAGAACTTTCGTCAGCAGATGTACACGCCCAATCGAAACCATCTTTCACAGCCGAATGGTGGCCTCTTACGTCGTGGACGCATATTTATGATGGGAGCTTTCGTGCAATGTGTCAGCGTGGTAAAACAAACTCATCAACACGGCCGTTAGCATCGGTTCAGTGCGTTGGAAAATGTATGGTCGCACGTTTCGTGCATGAATCAATCGTATTTATCGCCTGTCTGCATTTTCCGAGCGTCTGATTTTCACCCCGCCTCCAATCGGAGCGAGTTCCAATTTTGCACTGACGCGGCGTTGTGTCCCGTTTTATTTGTTCATTAATTTGGGGGAAGGCGAACGTTTACGCTCAGACACGTGCTAATTTTCGAACCGTAACGGTACGCTGTTGGGAAACACTTGCGCAGGGATGCTATCAGGCCGAAAACGGTCGGTACGCAAAGTAATGAAATTATGTTTATCGTTGCGATCTAATCGGCGATTTGATGTTGTTGCGTTTAATGACGTTTTAAAGCTCGTTCAGCTAGTTACGCGGGCCATTATCGATTCACTTTCGAGGTTCTTAGTTTAATTTAGTTTTTAATTGAGTGTTCCATTACTTCATTAGCGTTTTACATTACAAGTTTGCACTGTGTTTCTCTTAAATTCTTTTGATAATGTTGTTTATCTAAATTCAAAATTATTTTTAAAAAATGGTAAAGCATATCGAGCTTAACAAATAAAAAAGGCTTTGGATTTATTGAATCTATCTCGACTAAAAAAAATGTAACATAAAACTTGGAGTAAGGGAACAACCATGCATTACGTTACGAAACATTTGAAGATTTTCGACCCCTCTGTTACAATTACCCAGCAATTTGGTCGATCCCTGCCCATGCCTAAACAACACAAATAATTTGAATGACATTTTGCTTTTAATAATCTCCTTGATTTAATGATAATATAATATAATAACTGCCACTATCGTTGGGAGTTTTCGTAACATAGTCGCGCTAGTTCCCGGCAGAGGGCACTCGTTCGGAATTCGAAATGAGAAGTCGGTAGGGTATGGAATCGCATGACGGAATCTGGCTGTTTTGGTCCAGAGCTCTGAATCAAGAGGACGAATTTTAAGTTTATCTCAATTGTTCGAATATAATAAAATGAAATTTTAAAAAGAACTTTCGAAGTCTGAATATTTGAAGGTTTCATTCTTATGCTCAAGAGCTTCATGTTCAGCTTTTTTTTTTGTAAAATTCCGAAATTTAGAAAGTTCCGATCAAGGATGTATTATTCCCTGGAATTTCTCCAGATGTAAGGAGTTATTTTACAAACCTGATTGTCTAATTGTTATGTCAAATTCATAGAACTTCGCCATGTCCTTGATCCATAGTAGAGTTTGCAGTCACAATATCCTCAATATCTCACTCCTTTAATCATGGCAGCTGCAAAAGAATTGTATTTACTTAACTACAATTGCTGAGCGATAAAAACGTTCAGCTGCACAGGCAGCAAGACAACAAAAAATGCGCAGGCAACGTAAATGTTACAATTGATAATATTCAGGTGGATTCCTCAAAATAGCAAACAAATTGTATGAAAAATTTCAAAAGTTCGTTCATTTTAAAATATATTTGAGAATAATTACTTGTTTAAGAAACATCTTGCATAAAAATAAAATTGAATCTCCATACTCTCAACGTTACAAAAGCATAACGCACGAAAGATCGCGCTCCGTTCTAAAACCGTTACGTTATAATTGCATGTTCCTTAATAGGAAATATGATCGCTCCTTCTTTCCATGTTTTAAATAGAGTTTTCTCTAAAATGTGTCCGGTGGCCGAGGAATTATCGTCACCAGTCGTAAACGGTTCGAATCCCATCCCGACCGTTCTGCCGTAGACAGGACTGATTATCCAACTACGTGATAAAATAAGTCTAGTTACACCAAAAAAGATGAAGAACCTACACTAATTTAAAATAGTAAAATAAAGAAGGAAGAGGTAAGATAAATATAATCAATCAAATAATCTAATTTATCAAAGAAAGAAATATTTTAATTAAAGAGATCTACTGATCAGCTGGTCGCTTTACCGACGATTGAAAAACTTACACCAAATTCACAGTAATACCCTTAGATGGGAATCATGCAAATTCATTCTAATTTGGTTTCCGAAAGCCTTGATAAATTATACTTTACACTTTCAGTTTCAGTTTTAAGTACGTCCAACAGCACCTACCCTACAAGCCTTATGGGTAAATCTCCATCCATCATCATTTTTCTCAATCGTGTTGCAATTTTCCGAATCGCATTTTTTCCCACTCGCACAAAAGGCATGATAAATGAGACGGGATAATAGAATGTTAAAGACGGCATTAGGGCATTCGGTGGTAAAATCTGTCGCCATCACGCTAATGGGCATGTCTTCGTTTACAACCGGGCCATACATACACACCAACCCTTCGCCAAAAGATCGTATCTCTAACTGCTGCTGATGCAGCATTTTACGAGTGTCGTCGCAATGCCATTGCCTGAAGGAGAGTTACCGTTTAGATTCCTGCGGGGATGCTACCGTATACACACATACTCGCATGCACAATTTCGACAGTTGTCATTCCCTGGAGGATAACCGAGCCATGTACCACACCCAGAACGGAATGCAAGCATGCATTCGGGGCCGGGGCTTGGATGGGTTACAGTTCCCACAGGGATTAGTCGAAGAAGTCGTTAGGTGAGCAAAGTTACCAAAAAACCAACCAACAAAAAAATAAAATGCAGGACTTAAGCACGGAACGAGGAAACCCCATCGAATTGATATTCCCAACGGGGTCCCCACCATCGTGCCGAGGGAGGGAAATGCGCATTAGCAAGTTCGGGGCGCTAATTACGGTAACGCAAACGGTGGAAATTATTTTTAATTAATTCTCTTTTTGCTCGAACAATTCGTTGGCAAGTACGGTGGTGTTTCGCTTTGAAGTTTGGGAAAATGTGCGCTTGGTCCGAGCGCCGGGTTTCTAGGAAGTGCGCCGGGAACTTTTACGACACCGGTCGGAAGGTGATGGAATTGTTATTAATATTCATCCTAGGTGTTCGGGCGCATGGCACGTTTCGGAGTGGTGCAAATATTCTTTTTTTTTCTTTATTAATGCGATTTTGTAACAGTCGCAGTTGATCAGATAAATTATTGACGAAGTGAGTCGTTAATGGAAAAGCTTTCGGAAAAGCAGAAATTGGATCTCCATTTACGTCATCGAGTGATGACTATTGGAACCAATGAAACTGAAATTTGACTATGATGTAAACCTATTTTTCGTTATTTTAATCAAATTATTGAAGCTCTTCAGTTAAGGGTCACTGTAGGAGCTTCGCTTTCCCCAATTGGTTCCAATCAAATCCGGTCGGTGTAGAACAAAAAAGAATGATGCTACCCAGTATCATCGCACGTCTCCAACATCATCCCGATTCTTTCGATCATTCTTTTCGGGTGGTGAAAGATAGGGGAAAAAAAGACAAAAGCACAAAGCCAAATGCCGCCGATCGTAATAAACGATCGTATGATAGCGCTCCGTGATCCGCTCGTCTGCTCGTTTGATAAGATTTATTCTGACTAATTAAGGCACTTCATTAAGCCCATTGGTGTCATGTGCTGGTTGGAAGACGGTAGTGCGACGGAGCGGAGTGCCTTTTGGAAGTTGATATTTTTTTTTTTCGGCCGCTTCTGCTCCTAAACGGATTACGATTGTTGGTTTCCAAACAGACCCATCGATTAACATTTGTATCGCTTTTATTTTTGTTTTCATTCACATGGGATGAAATTTGACCAGTGTGGTTTATGATTATGAGCCGCATCTTATCGATGACCGTATATTATTCTGCACGGAATGGGATTAACCGTTAGGTAGAAGCTAAGTCATTTGGTAACGAAACGAATAAAACTTTTATACGTTCGTATAATGTTGAAGTTTGAAAGATCAATTTCTTCGTTAGATATTTGATATTTTATAGAGTTTAAATTTGTATTCATGGCTACGAAATGTATTAAACATTAAATGAAGCACCTAAATTATATACCAAATACGACCTTGCTATCGATTACTTCCCCAGTATAGTTGGGGACGTAGGGACACTTCGGTAAGATTGTTAGTTTTAAAATAATTTAATTTAAAAAGATCATCAATATGTTTTGCTTAATTCATGCTTCATACAATTTAAGCGTCAAATCTGGAATTCGTCGAATATGTCCTATGTCGACTTTGCTGTTGTACTCACGATTCTCCTTTATGCGTCTACAGTAAAATAAGAGGTTAAATCCGGTCCAATTTCTTCACCAGCGGATCGAACACTTCGAAGGCCCTGAGTCAGCACTGGACTACGTTGAGACACGTGGAAGGACGTCTCTAAGTTTGGAAGGAATGTCTTTGGGTCTCTGAAAAGAAAAGTTGAAGAGGGAAGACTTGGTTAACATCGTAAGAGGAACCCTAACGTCCATGTTGGAAGGAAAAACTTTTGATCAGGAGAGCTGTCAGGCACAACTACACATTTGCCTGCACCTATTTATTCTATGACTTTTTCAGTTATGACTTACCTTAAACACTTTTAGTTACTACAGTGTGTTTAACAGGTAACACGTTATTTCAGCTACGCAAAACGTTTCCCAAAATCCTACGTACAATTAAGACATGTTGACACTTTTCAACATAGAACACTAGATTTCAAAGTCGTAAAATCTCTATTCGGAGATAAAGAAAACTTCCTATGTGACAGAACAGTAGGATCCAGTAGGCAAAGCACATTTGGATTTTACAGTTTCGAGATCCAGTGATCCTGTATTGGAAAAGGTTAATAGGTCCGAATTATACAAACGATTTAGAGTATCGTTCTACACTGTTGAAAGATCGTGTTGCTTGGTTGAGCTGGTCTGAAACCCGCTGCATTAATATTTGTCGAAGATTGCGTAACGAAAACAACGTAATAAGTTCTTTTCAAAATATTTTTCACTATTCGGCAAAGAACTGAAGCTTCCTGTCTAACTCTGCCCGTGGTTTGATCACTTCATTAACGTACTTCTAAATCTAAAAGAGCTAACCTAAAAGAACGAACTTAAAAATTCAATCATTTTGGAGCCTCCCGCGGCCACTCAGTTAGCGTAGTGGATCAGTTCTATCTTGTATGGGCAACCACAGTTACCAAGCTCTTCTGATCCATGTCCATCTATATTCCTCTATTTTTAGCTACAGATATCTTCTCAAGTTAAAACTAATGCAGAACAAGTATTGACAAACTACAGCTTTACAATATTTCCCATTTTTTCTATTGATTTTATCGTACTCTTTATTACGATTTTTAATAGATATTCAGAGCTCTGAAGCTCAGCAGTCGAAGTCTTCCTATTGCTGGCACGATATCATAATAATTACTGCCAAGGGCACTACGACAAATATTTTTGAATTATATTTCTGATCTTTTCAAACTTAACTTTAAACTATAAAAAAGTGTACACAAATCGTTTTAAATTGATGTCACACGTCTTTCATGGTCTGTTGAATATACTGCCGCGAAAGTTTCTCCGTCAAAATTGATATCGCGGCTCATTTTCTCAAGGTACGATACACCGCCGGACCTTCAATAATACTGATCGCTTCGGATTGCAATTTGATGCTTTCCGGTGCATAGATAGCATAATCAATTTACACTGGAACTGGTGTTTTCGCACGCCCACCTCTTTGTTATCGTCATCATCATCATAAATTCGGGCGCGTTAAGGCGTGTCCACATTTCACACCACCATGATCGCCATGAGAGCTTGAACTGTCGACCTCCCCACAAAACCCCCCGCACCGCTTTCGTGTCGATTATGAGGTTGAGGTTAATTTTGTGGAAAATTACCCACAGCATTTATGCGTGTTGTGTAGGATTATGTGCCCACATCGAGGTGGGCGAGATTGGTCTGGGTTCGGAGGGCGGAAGCAGCAATGTGCAGGTTGTGCAGAGTTAAACTAAGCGTCAAACATGCGAACAATCTTCAAACCCCGAAGGGTGCCGACAGTGCATCTCCCAGTGGACGTGTGATTGTGTTGGCGGGCGAAATGACTCTTCCGAAGTCTTCAGACACTAATCTGCACCAAAGGTTGCCTATTAGACACTTCCTAACGAAGATAATTATTTTCACATCATTTCTGAGCACTTCAAACGAGCTCCCATTCTGCCGAATGCGAATGACTTCGGCCGATGGCACAAGACGAGATGGATTGGAGGGAGTTAAACTTTGTCCTACTCGAATTGCGTCTTCACCAGTGTCGCCAGAGTCGCTCAAATCGAAACGAATGCACGGGTCGTTCCGGCGTTCGGTGAGGAATGGTTTTCATTAAAAATTTTACGAGGTCAATTAGAGCTCGTAAAGAGATGATTATGGCAGAGGTGCCGATGGTGGAAGGATTGTTCGCGCAAAGGAAACTCCCGAATATTCTTGTTTCGGGTGGCGGCAAACGGATTCGAAATCCGGGGAAGAAATCACCGCCACTGCCGGGCAGGTAAGGAACCCCTTTTTCCGCGCTCTGATGAAAGCCGCTGGAACTTCAATCCCGAATGGCGGCATGAGAAAAAGAAAGAAAAACCCGGAACATCGCCTGTTCCAAAGATGTCGGCACTGTCTGCGACGCCTAGAATTGCCGACAGTGGTGTAGAAGACGGGTCCTTCTTCTTTCCTAATTCATTCTACGGTGCTTTGTCTCAATCTACGGAACCGTTCTTTGAACAAATTCTAGCTCGAATTGCTTCTTTGTTTCCGTCTGTCTCTTTTCCTCTCCCTTCGTTCGTTTACTTTTATGCGTTTTGGTATGATTTTATGCCTTTCCCGGGCTATTCGTTCCTGCCGTCGACCCCGTGATACCATTGGCGTTTGTTTTTCGGTGGACGCGGAAGACCGGAGGGAAATATTTATTGGAAGTCGTCGATTTTATGATGTCTCTATATACGGTCTACACAATTCCCGGTACATCTTTTCGGCGTTTCGGCAGTCGACAGCGCACTTATCGTTTGTGTGATTCCCCGGACCCGGACTCTCAATTAACTGGTTTTCTAATCAACTTCCATCCTTGCGGCAAAACGGCATCCCTGAGACACAGGGCTGTGCGGGTTTAAGTTCCTGCCAACCGAGACGCCGCGCTCTTGGCAAAGTGTTATAAACCTTTTGCGCCTGGGAGTGTCGTCTGGGATTTCTTTGACGCCGCTTTTGAAGCCGTTGCGATCAATAAATTTCCTTTCGGTATCTTTGCTTCGTGCATGAAACGGAAGCGTCGGAGCTGGTTGAAAACCATCCTAAAGGATACTTATTAGTTCTGATTTGAGCTGGGAATGATAATCTTGAAGGTCTTCCTGTGATTAGATTAAAAATAATATGTTCATTAACAGCGATTAAACCTGTTTTTTGTTTTGTATTATTAAGTTTGTATGTGTTTATTTATGTATGCTTAACATGGTAGAGTTTCTATTGCGCAGATTGAGTGCTCTATTTTATTCTATTTTTTTATTTAGTTTTCCGTGTATTGTTCACCTTATGGGCTGTACAAAACAAAACTTAATAACACTCTCAAAATATGCTACGCCAGTTTTTCAAATCGACTTCTAAAAAACACTTTTCATAATGGTGATTATTTCGCAATACGGCTTGGCCGTTCATTAAGCATAATAGAATCAACTGTCTCCCTTCTCTAAGTATTTTGTTATTATTTTGTTTTTTTTTTGTTTTTTCATAATTCATCTGTTTATTTTTTTATATTCTCATCTTTCTGTTAACGTTTTTTTTTTACTTTTTTAATATTATGATTGTAATAATTTCAAATATTTGTATAAAGCTTCCATTAGTTATTACCAATTGTAAGAACATTCGTATTTTATTATTCCTTTGTTACAAAGTGTCATTATTTTGTCGCCTTTTTTATTTATTCCCTTATTTATTCTTGTTTATTTCTTTCCTTTCGTTTCTTTTAAAATTTATTTATTGATTTAATTTTTAATTATTTTAAAATAACGTTTAATTTTCTATTGTGTATTTTCTTATGTTAATGTTTTTTTTTAAATTTGATTGACCTCTTTTTATTCCTTACTCGACTGATTTTTTTGTCGTGTTATTTTAATTGTTAATAATAATTTCTTTTATTCACATCAAATTTGCAATAATTATCATTAACGAAGAGAAAATTTCAGAATTTATTTGATACCTTTTTTTTTAACTATCATTTAATTACAAACTGGCCTAACGCATTACACTATATGCATTGGAGGTTTTGTTGCACTGGAAATAACTTCGATGCGCTGAACAGTACATTAAGCGTCTAAGCATTCAGGCTTTTAAGTAAAATTTATGGCCTCACAGCTCTAAACCAAGTGATAAAAAAAAATCATTAACGTAATGCAACACGTGTTAACAACTGCTTAACATGACATCACGCGGGTCCACCCTCTCTTTCGTTCTCTTCCCCACCGCTTGTCGATGGAGGCGGTCTATCTCTTTACGATTGTCACATCCGGATGTGTAGCACAAATGCGACGAAACTTCCGTTCCTGCATTTTTCACTCTCCCAATCTTCCGCTGGTGTGTGCGTTTCTTCTAAATACCTCCAAATACTTCCCCAATCGCCATCGTATCGAACAAATACATTTAATTTATTTCAATAAATTTATTCTGTCATCAATGTGCTTGCACCGACGGGGACATGGCTGACATGTGAAGCAAATGCTTTCACTTCTTTTCGGTTCAGAATGATTCATTGTGAGCCAGCGCTGGGGGTGTGTGTGTGTGGGCATTCCGTCACCGTTGGAAAAAGGGCGAGGGAGGAAGTGACTTCCACGCAAGTAAAATCACTTTTCCCATCCATTTTGTTACGCTACCCGCCATAGTTGCACGGTGATGGAAATGGTTTTGCTAAGGAGAAATTAAGAGGCGAGAGTAAGAGTAATGAAACGGATAGGTGCAATAGAAGTTACCTTGTTCCCAGGGACAGGGTTCGTTTTGATTAAATAAACGAGTTATTATTAGCAAATTAATTAGCTCTTTAAAATAAAAAAGCAATATAATATTACTTTGGATTCATAGCAACTACATCATGACTTTCATAATTCTTTTCTGAAATATGAACCACATTTATCAGCAACAGCACAGTAACCCTGCCATTGGCAAGAACTACATCCGTAACACATTCATCATGGCCCGGAGCAAGTGCTTGAGCATTACATCGATTTAAGCTTTAAGGCCATGTTTCAAAAATAGATTAAGAGTGCCGGTATCAAGCTCATAAATTTTCCCCATTTTCACAGCTTTTCACTTGCCGCCACCGACGACGGTACGATGTTTCTTCTTTTAGTTTCGGACGGGAGGTTCTGTTGTTTTTTTTTTTTCGTTCCGTAATCTTGTTCCTTTGGTTCTAGGCGTGAACCGTTTCCGGGCGTTCGCTGGTACGATTCAAATCGTCGTCGTCCTGCTGCTGCATGATGGGTAGTGCAAAGTTCAGCTCTCCGACTGCTTCATGTCATCTACCATGGTTCCCTCACAGTAACGTATCGCCTGTCGAGGTGGGTTTAATTCTTTTTCCCTGGTGTTCCCCGGGGTGGCTTTGCTGAACAATTCGAACGCACTGGACGTTCACATTGGGTGCGTGACAGGAGCACGCAAACACACACACGCAAGACAAGTTTTCCTCTGGGGAAAACTTTACCGAAATTACTCTCACTTTCACGTGGCCCGAGGGTGGGCTGGAACTGATACGCAACTCGAAAGATTGCAAGCCGGAAACAGGAAATAAAGTGATGCCACACCGCTCGCAGGGGAGTGAGGAGTGAAAAAGTTTTCGATCAAACGACACTGACACCTCAAGATTTGCCCAACTGCTGCTATATAATCCATGGAATGGAAATCGTGTGTTTTCCGGTCCCCGTATTCCGAGTAGATGCACGCGTTGGTGCGTACCCATCCGTAGGGAACGGATCCCTCGTCCGGACGGTCACAGGCTGGTTCTGTGAAAGTAATTCTGAAATGGATTTTCAATTTCTAGTGATCAATCTGGAAGTGGAAATTGATGAATTTGCCTGAACGGCTGCTAAAGTCTGAATGATTGACCGTGCATGAGATGGAAGGTAGAGCAGAGAGGCCTTTGAGAGGACGGTCATGGTTGGGCGCTAAAAGTTATGCCAATGAAGGCTACGCATTGCAGACGCTGCCGTTGATTCGATCGGGAAGAGAACTGAACTCAGCTGTTTTCCTGTGGATGGCTTTGCATCGAAGCCGTCGTAGCCACTGCTTTGTATAAAACTAGCTCAATCAAATTCAAACGATCTTAAAGCTGGTGGATGATCTACTGTTACTTTCTATGTTTGAATTTATGAAAATGTTTGGAAAGTTTAATGTAAAATAAATTGATCCTGGTAGTAATAAAATCCAAAATAAACCAAGCTGATGTAGATCGTCAATTTGCCTTAATTACGTTGATTTTAAAATCCTTATTATGTTTTTTTAAAGGCTGAATTGCCATTACTCATCATGATGTTATCAATTGTTTAAGATTATTTAAAAATCACTTGATACACTCTCTTTATTAAAAGAGCTTAATTTTATTTTTTTATTCGCTTTGCATCTGCTATAACTAACAACACATAACACTTAAATGAATTTTCTTTGGAATTTCTCAACGTTACGTTAACGTAATCGTCAATCGTTACGAAACCAGTTTTGAAAGTTGTTTTTAATAATTGACATAAGGACTTCTGTAATGTTTTTACGTATTAAATGAAATTTATATTACATGTTATCCATATTATCCTTTCACAGAAAATAACCAAGTCTTTTTAAATTGCTTTCATAAAACGTTATTTTAGGCTTGTTGAACGAAAGTTATGAAATAAACATTACACACGTAGATGTTCAGTTGCAAATGTGTTCCTAATTAATATGATTTTAATGTTTATTTTATGACATAGAACGCAAATTCATATAAAGGGAAATTTGGCTCAATATTCTCAACCCCGTTTGCTGTTTATTCCCATAAACGTACCACGGTTTCAATCCATGTTATTTATTCAGTTAGTTACGCTGACTTTACCGGGCAACCGGTCAAACGATCTCGACAGTCACCCTTGGAACGATATTCTTGTAAACCATTCCGAGTTCGTTGCATGGCAGGACCGGTTAGGAGGCGTCGTGAGCTGATTGTTATCTAGTGATTGTATTTAACTCGACCGTAATTAATACAAATGAGCAGCGGATTATGGAAAAAAAGAAAATAAAGTACTTTTTGCCACGTATAGCATTGAGGCAACTGTGCACCAGGCAAACCACCCGTGAAACGAAGGCATTACACTGCCAACTGCCAAAAATATTCACATGCGAGGGTCTTTTAAATGGGAATCTTTCGTTTTCCATTTAACCGGCAAATTTAAACTTGCAGCATGCAACCGGTCTCTTTCCGAGTCATCAATGCACGATGTGTGCCTTTTGAAATGGAGTCGGGCAAAAGATTGGAATCGGCCAGTCACGAAGGGTTCCGGTGTGGTATGAAAAATTAATCCGTATTATAATTTCAGTGCAAAATTATAGAATTATCTCCGGAGAATTTTGTGCCCGGAATCAGATACCGTTCGCATTTTTTATCCGGCTGAGGATACGCTCGATGGTGTAAAAAAAAGAAGCGGGAAACCCCTTTTGTTGGTTGGCATCGTTTGACTGTGACGCATTGAATCTACGGTGAATTATTTAATACTGTTCGTTACCCCGCCGGGTGCCACTCAAATATGAATAAATGGGATCAATTCTTTGTCCAAACAGATAGGCCACCGTTGCGTGAAAATTGCATACGCCTGAATGGGGCGGCATACCAGCATGACAGCCGGGTTGACAATACCTGGGACGAAAAAAAAGAAAAGCATCGAAATACCAAAACCCATGTACCAGGGCTGTCCCATCAATATGTGATTGAATTTGGATTTCGACGGATTGGTGCGAAGCATTGCCAAAAGTCAAATCCCGTTGATATCAATAATCGTTGAACAAAGCACACTGTTGGACGTGACCTGGGTCAGGCGATTGGCTGTTGCGATGATGAATTATTTTGTGTACGGAATGGTGTCAACTGTCGCAGGAGGAGACAAAACAAAATCGATTGAACGGGTACGTTTTACTGTTTGGTGATTATTAATAATACGGAGCAAATGAATAAAAAAAATGATGGTGAAAAAAAAACAAAATTTGGAATAGTGTTGTTCAATGCAGTACAAAATATCAGAATTAATATTCAAACAATGAATAGAGCAGTCACAAAGAAAATTCATTTAAATCAATAAGCAGAGCGGAAAATGAGTCTCGAAGCCTGTCGTCATACGGTGATTTAAATAGGATTTCTCAATGAGATATTAATAAAAGGAACAAAAAAATTTATTATTATTTGATAAGAACTAGGTATATAAAATGAAATGAGGGAACTATATCCGAATACATGCTTTGGAAGTGAAGCGGAATGAAAGTTGGGGACCTCCATCAGTAGCCAGAAGACAGTGGCAAGAAGCGAGGGTTACTTCTTCTTCTACTATGAGTCTACAACCTCAAGAGGTAATGGCCTGCCATTTTTGGCTTCCGTGACTTGAATTTATCAGCAACAGGATAGTCAGACCTGAATACGGGGAAACTGTCCGGATGGGAATTGAACCCCGGTCCTGCCGTGTGAAGATCGGTGCCGTTCGCCCCGGACACCAAGCCGTTCCAGGAGATTTACTTACAGAAGAGATTATCGAGATATCTCAAGTTAATAATATTGTATCTTGTGGATCCAGTGACCTCTAACATTCATGTTAGCATCAACAGTAAACTTGGAACTGATGACTGAAAGGGTAGGACAAAACTAACGACTTTTCGGGAGTTCTCATCGGAAGGGACTCCTAGTGACCCCTAGTGATCGCCTACTCTGCTTACCGTTAGATCTACCAATGCTCTATGCGTTTTATCGAAGAACTTCTCGGTCATAAACGATGCACCGATTTATGAAGAAGTAAATTGAATAACACTCAACTGCTTGTTTATAATAGGATTATGTTAGAAACTGCTCAACATAGACATTCAATAGGAAACTCGACGATAGGAACAAATGAGGATACCAAGGAAATTCGGTATCCGTGGAATGATTATATCTGGTGTACTACGTTACCAGGACATAAATTGCATTGACTGGGAGTTATGCAAAGGATGGATCGTGCACCAGCGGCCTGCTCAGTATGCGGCCAAGTTGAGACCCTGGAGCACAAATTTGCTAAGTGCTCTAGGGTTTCCTATGCTTGGAGCATACTGATGCAGGGAGTTGCAACCATCGTTCCGGACCACAGCCTTAACTTCCAATCCCTCCTCTTACCTGTTTTAAGTAATATTATCTCAAGTAAGGGTACTCCTATCCTACGTTTGTTTTCAAACTACTGTTGGAAACAACAATACTGTGATTGATATGAACATCCATGAATGTTCATTCTAAACTCTGTACGTCATCCTTTCATGTATCCCCGCATTCGATTTTTTTTACTAGTACTTAAGTTCGCTATTAGTAAAGGTTTTTTTAAGGCGACCGGTTTCCAGAGTGTCCAAATGTTCTAAACTCTAAATTTCATAGGAAATAAAACAACTGAGGATCCTCCGGAGCTTCGGAAAGTATCAGATATGTAATTATGAATTTTCTTCAAGGTGGCCTGCGTTATCTTCACTAGATCCAATAGTGCTTTAGAAGAGAATTTTGTTCTTCTGGCGATGACCACTGTGGGGGAATAGAAGCGACAATCACAAGTCACGGTGACAGTGTCCAAATGGCTGTCGAACTCGCACAAACCTGACAACTAATTAAAGACTTACGTAGCAATTGGCTATTTGTTCACATTTGTTTGACAATAAATCGACAAGACAATACATTGTTAGATTCTACAAATCTTGCAGAAGAGCAATAGTTGCAATAGAATCAGGTATCGAAACTGATCCCTTAGTTGCTTACCTCCAGATGGATCGGGTGATCCCGAATCCACTTACTTCAAAAGTTAATACACCTGCGTTAAACAATTAGCTGAATCTGAATTCGATTTCGTGTATCCTTTGGTATTCCAAACTTCAATGGTACACCTAATATTCTAAGGCAGCTCCGTGGCAGAACCACGTTTCTCCGTGTCACACTTTTTGATGGACTTGTTTAATGCTCTACCGGAATACGTTGAGCGTGGGGTGAATTAACGTGTCAAACTTGTAGCCACGCCATCGCCGCGGTTAAGCTGTTAGAACCATCACTTCGGTCTTACCGCTCGCTGATGACGGATTTTCTCCGAAGGAACCAAACCATCATAAATGTCAATTAAAATCGTCATTGCCGTTAAATGACCTTTTTTGTCGTTGCGGGCGCACTGCCGGTGACGAATGCCATTTGTCATTTGTGCAAGCGGGTGTGTGCGCACTGTGAGTGAAAGCACTTTTCCCGGTGGCTAAGCGAAATGACAGTTAGGACACTTACATTCGGGATTCACCGCCAGGATCCATCACCCGGTACAGCTGTCCCGTGTCGGGCACGATTCCGCCTAAAAAGCGGAAACCTTAATCCATCGTATGACAAATGATGATGAGAAATAGCTGGCGGATAGGTGACGGAAGTAGATGCACGGAGTGGAAGTGAGCCACAGAAAGAAAGCGCTTCTTAGCGCATTGTTCGAATGGCACCGGCGACATGTGAACGCGAGATTCGGATGGAAGTTCACATTACGAAATGTGCAATGATTATTACCACGCCCTGTGAACATGCCCGTTGACAGTGGTGTGTCCCCGTCTGGGCGCTGAAGGAAGCAAGGAAGAGACTCCGGGGCACGAAGCTAGTGCGGTAAGTACTTGTGAATTTATAGCCGAAAAAGAAGGAAGAACCTGTGGCAAAAGACGCACTGTTCCGGGTGGCAGCCCGACAGAAAATGTAATACAACGGTGCCAGTCGGGCTTGGCACCGAGACCACTGTAAGAAACTAGCGGCGAAATATCCATCACGGGAACGGCCCAGTTTTTCATCCCGGGGAAATCCCGGGAACCCACCAGAACGGAGTGTCATTTATCGAAGTAATGTGACAGCGAACAATTTTTCAGCGAGCAGCAGGAATAGTTCTAATCAAGATGCTGATGACACTACGATTCCATTGCGTTGCGGTCCGGAACCGTACCGTTTGCTTCTGGAAATTTGAAACTCTTCCAACGAGGACCCGAATATGGTTCGCTTCTTGTTGGGATAGTTTTTTTTTCGAGCCTCTAAAGCCGGTGCAGTTGCTGTCCGGAATGGTGTCGGAGATGCTGCGACGCCCCGAAAGTTTCAACTTTCATCTGTACGCAGCGTTCTTCTGCAGCTCCGAGCCCATATTTTCATCTCGTCCGTGACCCTGTCATCCATGACATCCTGCGACATCCGAGCCGATCGAACGATCCATCCCAGCCCTCGGGCTGAATGCCGATTGGAAGCGTCAAGTGCGGTGTGGTTTTAAGGCAACCATTATAATATGACGCACCGTGGGCTTTGTGTGGCGGTGCGGTTAAGGTGGCAACCTCGCTTGTGTCACTTTTTAAGCCTAGACTGGCTCAGCGGTGACACTTTTCTCACAAACTCCCGAAAGACTCCCGTAGCGCAACGCTGATCTTGGGCTCCTCAAGTGTGGTTTGGATCGTATACATTTTAATGGGCAAACGCGACATGATAAACTCTTCGTATGTGATGGCTTTCACATGAGTTTTATGAGCCTTTCTATCGCGCCAGACGGAGTACGGGGTGAAAGTAACGATTTCCGCGAATGTAAAAAAATAAACCCGAGTTCCCGTTAAAGATTACCCTTGCTGGAGGTTGAAAATAAATCCTTAATCTATGGGCCGACCGATCCGTGCGTTATTAGGGTGCCTCGGTGGGACAGCTTTCTGGCCTGAGCAGGTGTGAACAATCAGTCGTTGGAAGTGATGATGGATCGTAAAATATGGATAGTAATAAACGTGCAGTAAACCCGTCTAGGCACTGGAGATGAAGTGATTGTATGCATAAAAGCGAACATGAAGGGCGTAGTGACTTTGAGTGCCCTTGATGTATCAATTTACTGTTGTTTGTGCTTTGTGGTCTTGTAATCGTGTAACAAAAGAATTATTTGTTTATTCCATTGAAAGTAAGAGCAATATAATGAATTTGTTACATTATGGTGTTCCTTACGGGTGTTTTTATTTGGCGTCTTTTTCGGATTGGCTTTTTTAAAACTATTTTTCATTAGAACTTGTACTTAGGCCGTTACTCCGTTTGACAGATATTAGTGACTTATGCGTATTCGTGAACATCGTATACTCAAAAAGTGCAACATGCCCATGGAAACATGCATAAATTTCATGACTAAAATTTATTTGAGGAAAATTCAATGTTAGCTTTAATCAAACTGATAATAACTAAAATACATTTGCCATTTAATAAAAATCAATCAGTAAAATTACTTCGTTTTGTACTTGAGGCTTAAAAGTATGTTTAAAAGGTTTGAAAAAATGCCAACATTTTATAAATTTCTTTAATTTCCCGTTTATAATAGATCCTCGTGTATAAAAGCCTCTTTTTATGGCAATAATTTGGATAAATAAATTTTTAGTAATAAATAACAATATTCTGAATTTTTGAATATTAATCTTTTAAATAAGAAATAAATAACGATAAATAAATTTTTAGTAATAAATAACGATAGATTCTATGAAATTCTTTATCATTCATCAGGAATACTACGCAGATTTTCGTCATATTAAGAGAAATCACATTGCCTAAACATTGTGACATCGGCCTCTGTGCTACTCATTGCAATAAAAATTCATTGTTATGTTTTTTGCAAACATAAATCTCCCTCAAATCTGTTAGTTACTCGTGGGACGTTTTTATAGTAGAGATTCTCACTAAGATGAATATATTATAAGAGAAGAAAACTGATCAAAAGCAGTCTCGTTTACCAGGGAAACTGCGGTACATTGAGTTGTTGAGATCTACAAATTTCTTTTAGTAAATATATGGTGAAACTTTAGTCCTTTTCATGAGATAAAATTGCTTTCTAACTGCTGCGTAAAAACACTTACAAAATTTTGCAAAAGAATCACATGAGGAAAACAAACTGAAATACAGACATTCCAATTACAATTGGTCTTTAAACCTATAATGCATCATCGAACACACCGTAAACCAAACAAGACTCGTAATAAATTTGAATCAAACTATAATAAAAACATCACGCACGTCTTCCAAGATCCTGTGCCCGCATTAAAAACCCCTCTTGAATCATGCATTTTCCGGCATTTTTCTCCCCACCTGAACAACTCGTCTAATAAATGAACATCCAACACGTCAGACGATTATTTTTCATTCGTTCCATTACTGTCAGAATTGTATGATTACGATACCACAAATTTGCCCTCTTGTCAGGGAAATAGGAATAGTACCCCCGTCGGAAAAAAAGGAAGAAGCATTTTCCAAATTTTTTCCTGGGGTGCAACATTCACAAAATTACAATTTTCTTTCCTTCACTATAAATAATCCACACCTCCCTCCCGCAGTTATCGAAAAGCAGTGAGGGGGGTTTTGGGGGTTGCTGGGTGTTTACCTTTTCCACCAAAAGCGTTATTACACGACGCGTGTGCCATGTTTATGTTGTAGGTGGTTGTATGACCCTCGATTCGCGATTGGTTTACTGTTATTATCGGTTCACCTTTAGAAGTAGTGAAGATGTTGCAAAAAAGCGGGAAGAAAACCGGCGCGTGCCATTTGCTTTGCGAAATTGGCAAAACCCCTTAAAAAGGGATGTTTCTATAGGGAAGCCTTTTTCCTGTAGCGATGTACAACAGTGGTAAGCGAGGGAACCAACTGTCGTTTCTCACACATTTTGCAGTAAAAAATGGATAGCAATCGCTGAAAAACATCGCCAAATTATGGGAAAAAGCCGAAACATTTGCATTGCTTTAAAATGAACGTCAAATTTATTCTAGAATACGGAAAATTTCAAAATTCTTTAGTGATTCCCCCTCTTTGGCGCTATCACTACATCCGCCGGTCCGGTAGTAGGTGCTAAACACACATTCTCTGTTCCGAATGTACTCTGGGGGGAATACAATCGGCATCGGAAACCCACGGAATGTACTCCAGACTTTATGTGCCAGGCGGTTGTACGCCACGCACACGTAATCGCCATCGTTCGGGTAAGCGGAGGGTGAAAAAAAAAGATATTAATTAATAAATCATTTACACTTAACCCCCAGAACGTTCAAGGGTGCGTCCACTCGTGTGCGTCGTGTGCGTGAGTGTGTACCCCGACTAAACGTGCGTGCCTGCGTCCATTGTGGGACAGCAATGGCATACAACCGAGCTCTTGTTAGACCGTAAATTGGGGTGAAAAACACGCAATTCCTGGGCCACATATGTGTGGGGGTGAAGTGGCATAAAAAGGATGCTCGAAGGAAATGAGCATTACGGTACGTGCGCAGGATTTTGGTCGCCCAGCGGTACAATGCAAAGGTGAGGTGATGATGAACAGTGATTATGGTACGTTTGGAACATGCGTGCAATATGGAGATGTGGATCATAAATGGTTTTTAAGTATTTAAATAGTAAGCTTAATGAAAGTCTGTCACCTGCGAGCTACGATTGGGGTGAGAGTGGATGGAATATAATCTTTTTTATAATTTTAATTATTTTAATGTATTTTAATGATAGGCTGCAAAGTATTTGTGCTTAAAAAAGCACGTCAAAATACTGCAGAGGACTTCACTTAGTCAACCAACCCGTTAAGCAGTTCATTAGTGAAGAAACGAAGAATATATCATACAGATTATCCGTGATGCATGCGTCTGTCAGCTCGTACACATGTTTACCGTAAGGCAATCCCGATTCCCTGCTGCGTTGCGAGCGTATGCAATTCTGCTGACCACCCAAACGGGGTACCCAGCTGCCGTGCTTATGCCATCAATTTGTGGTCATTGAAGAGTTTCCATTTATCATCGGATAATTGTTCCCACTGTGTGTTCCCCAGTCGCTGTCGCTGCAGATGAAAGACTTTCATCGCTTTTACAGGCTGCAACATTGGGTCCTTCAAATGCGGCGACTCTCGGTGCCCGATGGACGTAGCCCAAAAGATAAAACAAATTAACTAACCAAACAAAATGCACTGTCGATGTGTGCACGTGTGGATACGGTGTGTGACGTGGCGTAGCCGAGCTCATCCTTCGATGAGCATCTGATTCATACAGTGTCGATGTGCCGGAAAGGAGCAAGCACTGGGTGATGGGTCGCGAGCAGATACATTTGTTCTGGTCGTTGTCGGTTGCATAATATGATGCATGACATTTAAACATAAATTTCCATCTGTTTTTCAATTGACCAACCGCCATCCATGCTGCGAAGATAATTGAATCGTACAAACAAGCGCCAGGCGTTGTTGGTTTGCCACGATCCGTTCCGAGCTGGGCTGGAAATTCCCGCAGACATGATGGCCGGCTGAGCACGCCGGGTTTGGTTTGGTGGAGTGGAAAAAACATACATTCTGGCAGCGGCACACTGATCGACCGGATGCTGTCCGGTAACCACCGTGTGGCACGTGTAGCCAGCGGGAAACCATGCTTGCTCAGAAACCCGGGAATTCACCTTCCGAAAACCGGCTGCCCCGGTAGAGGGCTGAAATAAAGACAGAAGCAACATATGCGGCACAAAACCGCAACAGATTCCGGTCGGGAAGGCATCTTTCGTGGCAGCTCGGAAGGAATCGTACAGGTTTGTCTCGATGGGACGAGTTTCGGTGGCTAGCCGAGCCGGTAGTCGAGGGCAGCATTTCAAACGGGTTGATTTAGAGGTCTGCGTTGGTGGATCGAATGGATTTCTTGAGCAGTTCAAGCGTGCTCTTCTACCACCGTTCGGACCACCAGAGTTGTCACGAGTAGTGTCTGTTATTAGACTGCTTACAGTGCTGGATAAGAAAGTTAAACATATCAATTTTTATTATAATTTTTAAATAGTGACTCTTGTTGGAAATCAGAATTATAAAATTGAAAATTATACACAACTTTATTTTTTAATTATTTTGGTTTTCCTGTAATTATTATAATTAATTTTATTGAAAGTATTACGTAGCTAAGTAACAGTAGTTTGGGCTTCACGGGATGCAGAACAGTAAACAAAACAAGTTGAAGATATAATCAGTTTATAGAAGTTTGTTTATTTCTTGGTATCATTTCAGTATGTGATTCAATTGATTGTAGAAAAGGAATCTACAGTATTTGCTTTAACATGAACGCTCAAAGTTATGATATGAATTTAAAATACCAATTTTCATTGGTTTCTTTTCTGCCAAATTTGACGTTAAACGCTGTCATTTATTAGTAGCACGGATAAACAGTCACCCGGTCTGAAGAAATATATGGTTTTTTGTATTAACTGTTGTTTCAATAACAAATTATAAACCTTCATCTCTACGACCGGCATGGCCGGATATACAATACATTTTAAGTGGAGAATAAAACATTTGAATTTGAATAGTTAAAAAACATTTTGCTAGTTGTTTTTCATTAAGTTCGAAAGTCAAGTATATACACTTTCATTAAAATTAAAAAAAAAATAATTAAATGATTAATAAGACATTTCGCCTTATTGTCGCTGGATGTCAATGGACTGGTGTAAATTGTTTAAGTTTTAATATTTTTCATCCACTATACAAATTTTATGGGATGCAAGGGTAGGTAAAAAAGTGGTAAAAAAAGAATATCACAAAGAAAATCTATTTTGATATGAAACATATCTCTTTTGCAATATTGAAGAAGATAAAAATGATAATTTAACCTGAAAAATGTCAAATTCTGTGTAAACAGATATCTATTGAATTGATATTTATTGAATATAGATATTTATTGACATTTCTTCTATTTTCTAATTCTATTCATATTTTGCTTTGCGTTACTAATATTTTAATCTGTGTTGTTTTTAGTATTTTTAGTTTAGTACTGTTAAACTCAACGTTTTTTTTTATTTTTGTTTAGATGTCTGTTAAGATCTGTTACAACAAATAACTTGTTGTCACGTTTCATACATGAAGTAAGAATTCTGGCATAAGTATATTAATCTTTTGGAAACAACTGTAGCTCTTCGCTCACGGAAGCCTGTTCAGCATAATAGTTCCAGGCAGCCTGATGTCTATTGAAAATCAATTATAGCCTAACAACCCCGAGGAGCTCTGTCCATTTCGGTTTCGATTTGCGTCAAGCTCGTAAAGATCCACCCAGTCCAACCGGTTCGGGCCGCTTTGCCGGGAAAAACGCCTAACCAGAAATGTATTTATTAGTGGCAGTGGGTTTTACGGTCGTATCGTCACGCGCAGCATACAACCACGAACCCGAACGCACGTGGTCACATATGTTTGGGGTCCAGTTGCAATCGGGATCGAGTCATTTGACAGCGTCGACAAATGCATGCACGTTGACGGTACAGGATCAAATTTTTCATTTGGACGTTTGGGACGGTTTTTTTTGGCTCGATGTACTACGGTGGATTGGAACTCCTTTCGGGCGGACCAAAGATTGGGTGTGAAAATGCATTTGACACGGTTTTGCTTTTCACCTTGAAGTTAACCGCGAACCGCCGTCAACTCGTGGCTGGTACGAGCGATAACATTTGAATTATTTGTTCAAGTTAAGCGTGGCACGGTACAGTTTTTCTTTTCTGCCGTTCCACAGCGGCGTATCGCACCGAGTCAGCTGGGTGATGGTTTGTTGTTTCGGGGCTTTTCTTTGGAACTCTTGCAAGGAACGTTGTAATCCGTAAACTAAACAACGGACGGATGGTTGAAAATCTGTACCATTTTCATCATTCGCTTGCCGAACGTCCCCAAACAATGCCTTCGCATTAGCTTTGTTTGCCGTGTTTGGTTAGGAGTGAAGTCGGAAGTAATAATTCCTACACGTCATTCACCGGTCGAAAGGACGTTAAGCATCGGGAAGCTCGTCCAGTTCCTGTATTGTGTGTTGGTGTGTTGTACCGAAGAATAGGTTCATTCACACCAGTCTCACCAAACCATTCCGGTGCCGGAAGCAGAGGCAAAGGACAACCCCAAAAGGACATCTTCCCTTACAGACCCATGGGTACAGGTTTTGCAGCAGCGCACGGTTAGGGATTAGTAGCTTTTCCATGTTACGAACCCGGGGAACAATGGCTGACCGATGGCGAAGACGGATGACTTTGACCGGGCGGTTCCTCGTCCACATCCCGCTGCGGTGTTGAAGGATACTTCAACTATCGTTCCGTTTAGAAGGGTGCACAACGGGCTGTGCAAAGGAAATGAAATTATTTCCACCTTTTTCGTTCATTTTTCTTCTGCTTCTTCTTCTACTGTTGCTGCTTTGTTTTGTTTTCTCCCTCTTCCGCCAGGAGTTGGCGATTCATTCGGTGAGTAAATTGATAATTTATCACACGCTGTTGTCATTTCCGGTGCAGACAGCCGATTGCTGTTTGTAATGGCAGAAATGGACATTTGGCAATTGCACCCGGGTTTCGGGTTCTGCAAACGTTGTGCAATTTTCTTTAGACTTCCTGTTACAGTGGAACTTGTAATTCATTTATCATTGCGAAGAATGCCTGGGCATGGATTTCGAGTTGCCATCCAAGGTGCGGTTCATAATTAATGTGCTTCAATCACTTCAGGTAGGTCTGGGAAAAAGGGGAAGCATGCAATTTTCGGAGATCTACCAATCTTTAACATGAAGATCATTTAATGTTTTTGCTACGTTTTCGATTGAGTTTAATGAAAAAGCAATATCTAACGTATATGATGGGTCGTATGATTTTTATTAAACATGTTATTTATTTCTATTAAGAAGAGCATTACCTTTTATTTTGGTTAGACAGGATATAATGCCTACACGATGCACGAAAACCATGATTGTTGTAAGGCTAAAGTCCTGGGTCTGGACAAATTATGAGTTTAGTAGAAAAAATAGATTGTAAAAAATCTTCAAAAAAATTGTATTGAAGTTGTGATCTATTTATAAGTTGGTTTCATGGCGTCATGAAGAACGTCATTGGCATCATGAAGAACGTTAATCACAAGTCCACTTCCTAGTGATCTTATCATTTGCGTAAGTGAGTCGCTGGAAAAATTCGTTGTGGTTCTAGAGTCTAGTCGTTGCCTTACTCTCCAAATTTTATATGGAGCTAATCTGTTCATGCAATGTAGAATACTCGGCCGTCAGTGATACAAGTTATAGTCTTATGAAGACATTTACACTGAGACGTCATTCTTCTACGCTGTAAAGATTCTAAAACAAATATTAAGCTTTCAGAACGGTAATAAGAGCAGGAAACAAGATTAGACCATGGATAACGTTTGAAAAGTTTCTTTTCAAATTTGTCTCTAGTTTTTTTATTCTTACTGTTTTATGCGGAGACTAAACAATAATAGCGATTTGAATAATGGGACGAACAAACGAGCATTACAATTTTTTGAGCATAAATCATCGTTGATATTGATTGACTTGATTTGGTAACTTTAGATATTGTTAGGTCGTAATGGTTTTGAAGCGTCAAGGAGGACACTTAGTTAGAGAACTTTACAGTATATTCTGCATTGCAATATATTCTGTTGAAATTAACTATATCAGAGGAAAAAGTGCGGAAGTGAAGTGGCGAACACTTAGGCGGAATGTTTTTGATCCATGGCAAGATCAACCATGGAGAGCTCAGTAATGTTTTTTTTTGTCCTGAAGTGGACATCCCGGAACACAAGTTTGCAAGCTTCAGAAGAATTGCTGATGATTGGCAACTTCTGCAGCAGTGCATTAGCCTCGTGATTTCAAGATGTCCGTCTTCACGGTCTTTATCGTCTAGTTTACTGCGGTTTGCTATTCTCAAAGGGTTAAATGCAGATAGACGCAGTAAAATTCTTTGTTTGTTCACGAATTATGTTATTCACATCATAGGTAACAATGATGCTGCGATATACTTAAGAGTCCTTCTATCATTCTATGTCATTTTATGTAGAGCACTGTTAGTATTATGTGTTGTAAACTGTCGTCCTATATTTTAATTTTTACTCACCAATAAACCTCTTCAAAAAAACAACAAGCGATTGGCAGATCTCTTGGAGAGAATTTGGTAAACATTGAATCTTTTTAAACTAACTAAGGGATTCTTGTTAGTCATCGAATGGAGGAGCCGACCAGGAGGAGACGATAATCTTGAAGATACGGATTAGAATGTAGCGATAGAGAAATGAATTTTAAAGGCCCTTGGTTTAGGCGTGAGACCACTCAACATTCTTTAAATAAAAAGTACGGAAAATGGAAATGGAAATCAAAATAAATTTAAAATTGTTAATTAAGGTTAGTTTTATAAAAGCGTTTTATTTGTCGAATAATGTTTTGTTCTGCAACACACTTTTTGTAATTAAATTTCTACAATATTCAGATGCTTTAACAGCAACTTTGTAAAAAACCATTGAAAATGATACGTTCACAAAAACTATTGAACATTTTTTCACAGACCGTTTGCTAATGAAGTCGTATTTGAGCCCCATGGTCACCCAGAGCTTAATTAATGCACATTCTTTTATGTCGTACCCAATTGTCTAATTCTAGCAGCATCAAAGCTGCATTCGTGAGAAGCAGCTGCTAGTGATTATGGCCAATCAACGGCGAGAAAAACGATTCAATTACCATGGCCTGGGTTGGCTGCCGCAAGGGAAACTGTCAGCCTGCCAGTACATAGATCATTCGAATGCAAAATAGTTTTGAACCGATTGAAAGGATTTTTTTGTTCCTGTTGTTGCAGCATGCACTCATATGGACAATTGAAGAAACGAACGCAGCGGAACGATTGTAACAGAAGTCAAAAAGAGCCATAAAAATGGCTAAGGGCGTGCATCCTGGGCGCGAATGCCACTGTGGTAAAAGCGTTGCGTTGCCCTTCAATCAGCCATTAGGTTAATTTCGGGGCAATTAGCATAAATAACAGCGTCGGGCACTGGTGCACTTAAATCAGCGTCAGCGAGTTCATTGTCACGGTACCACTTCCGTGTGCGGTGTGCCTCGATTTGTACGCCAGCAACTGGGTGCCGATCCCTTTGATCCCTTTTTGTGTCACCTTTCGAAACGGAAATGCAGTGCGCCGATGAGTCCGTGCGTTGTCTGCCGGCTGCATACGAAATAGCTGCAGTTGCAGCGGGGTGTTTTTATTCTTCTCTTGTGTGGAAAAAAAGAACCAGAGCCAAGTTACATGTTGAAGATCCGCACGAGGGATTTCCCGATGTCACGACAGCACCCTTGGCAGTACATGAACATTTACATGAAAATCAATAGCTGGTGGCGCTTCAGGAAAATAAAATAAGGAAGCACAGCGGTTCACAGCGGTGTCCTGTCTTTGGGGATTTAGCCACGCGTTCGGCTGCACGGATTCGTGACTGTTGTAACGCTCGATTGGAGTTCGTTGTAGCTTTCGGAATGCTTATAACTGTGATACAGTGTCATTCCACGTTGTTGCACATTTTTGTTCAATTCTTTATGCTTCTGAGCAACAAATCAATTGTAACACAAAATGTCTGATATCGTGATATTTTGGTGTAACTAAATACTGTTGAGTATTATAAAACTCTATTTATATTTCCCAATTCTATGCACCCATTGTGCCATCCAGCATCTACTGGTGCATCATAAATAACTGCATCATACAGACCGCACCCAAGAATCATCACGGTTGCCTACCGTGCGTTAAAGACCTTCCAGATCCTTGAATCGGTGCCGAGGGATTTGTTTATTCTGTCTTGTCGAAAGAGTCACCCGTGGCCACGCTTTTCAGGATGTCCCCTTGTGTCTAGTTCTTGCCTAGCCCGTCACAACTAGCAAACGTGTGCTAAAAATATTCCTCCAGCATCGTGAGTGTATTCGGATCTGATCAGCTGGCATGGGGGAAACCAGGGCCCTCGGTACACGGCGACATCGCTAGCAATCGTCCTGAAAAGGGCGCGAGTGCCCAGACACTCTCCTGCGAGGTGGTTGAATATGGCGTGAAATAAAAATTGTACCACCGGCAATGTTCATCCCTTCCGATGCCGAATGCAGCGTGTACCGTGGATGCTGCTGGGCAGGAACGGGAAGGCACAGACGGACATAAAAGACTCCCCGAAGCTATAAATATCTTCTGCCCCTGTGATTCCTCCGTAATCCCTATTCTCTGGGCTCTGGCTGCCTTACTGTGCGCTACCGGGACGTACGAGAGAGAGAGAGTGTCGGTACATGTCTGGATGCCTGTACCTTCTATTCCCGCCCGGCGTATTGTCCCCTGCACACCGGGAAAGAAAAGGCATCGAAAACATTTATTCATATAAACAAACATCCGCTCCGGCGAGGTCTCGGCTGCCGGTTCGCATTCCGGGCGAACCTGGAGAATAAACCATAATGTGCACATGATAATAAATGTATATCTCTTCCGGCTTTAGCGGCCCAAGTCCATGCACTCGTAGCCGTGGGTTTAGGTCCGAAAATTTTCGCACGTAAGGAATGGAGTACGGTCCGTTTGTGGTCCCCCCCCATCAAGTCTTTTCGTCCAGACACGTTTACTATCACGCTTACCTACTCCGTACCATAGTGGAGAATGGGAAGCCTGACGGGATCCTCAGGACGAAGATCGAGCAGATTGTGTGTATGTATTTGCTCGTGATTGTGGATCATGATTGGAGGAGCGTGGGAAGTTGGGGAGGTTCCCTTTTTTTGGTCGCATGTCTATTTCTAAAGAAAGAAAAACAGCATGTTGTATTCAGCATCAAGATGTAGGGGGGCATTTGAGAAATTGGCAGCATTTGTCTTTGCGTGCCAAATGCAGATATTGGACCAAATATTTAGGATATGCTTGGTGCACAACACGGAACTTTGGTGATGGTTGCATATTGGTTGAAGATATTTGCCGGAATTTTGTGGAGACATTTGAAAGTACCTTAAAAGAATATTTGAAAATTTTTATAGTAAAGCAAAGAGTGTGCGTTGTAGTAATTAATATGTAGTATTAACTGCAATTAATACAGTTTTTGATTTCAATATATGCATTTTTACGTGGGGAATGATCGATTAAAAAAAATAGAATTCAACTTGTGAATCCATTGATTATAAATAGGAGGTATAAATTCCACTGCAATTCTTATAAAAACAAACAGCCACATCTTAAACATAGAATTTTCGCTACACATAGTTATTATTGATGAAATTTTTTTCGAAGAGTGACAATACGAGCTGTCTGTTCTGAACGCATAAGAAAAATATTATTGCGATGAATTTTGCATCGCAAATCGCAATAGTTTCCGTGGTTTAAATTCGAAGAAAAATTATACAGCGCGTACCACAACTATATGTACATTCGACTGTTGCGATTTAATTAATACATGATGTGTAATGTGTAAGATGCAATTTCTCATTTTTTCAGAAACCCATCTTTTCCTCATCTTTTAATATTTTTTCATATCTCTCCGTCAGTTATTAAGTTTTTTATTCTACAATATGATAAGTTTTTAAGTATTTTACAGCAAAAAAAACTGCTTTAGGACCCGCACCATAACTATACGAACAGCCCATTCATTTTTCACATTAAAAAATGTTATTAAATATCTTGAAAAGACACTCCAAAGTTTTTCCCATTATATTACACTAAATATTAATTTTTGACGATTTTTTTAAATGAAGACTCAACGTTAAATTGTGGTGTAATGGGTTTTTTTATTTCGTTACAACTAGCTATTTATTATGCTTCGCATATTAATTTTTTTAGACATATTTTAAAAATTTTGTTTCGGCAATTTTGTTTGTTACTAAAATATCAATATGAAAAGAATATGTTACTAAAATATCAATATCTGTAAGATTATACACTAAACATCGGGTGTGATATTATAATGCTGTTCGTTCCCTTTGCTTGGACGGTTTGCTACTGTGTATTCATTTGTCCAAAAGTTCATTTTACAGAGTTCATTTTAAATTCGTTCGTTAGTTCATGTAACTGCTCTAGATAGATTGTCAAGGTAATTAGAGTTCAGAAACGTAAATGCCATAATGGACGTCAAATGCAAATCCCAATCCTAATGAAATGCATGGAAATAAATTTAACAATATGAAAGATCTGAAATGGTATGTTACACAAATTGTACAAACATCATTTGTATCTCTTGAAAGAATTTTAAGTAAATCGCAAAAAAAGACGAGTGTCCATATAGTTGTGGTACGCGCTGTATAAAACACATCTAATCCTTTGTGTGTAATGCTCCGGATGTCCGCTTTCACAAGCCGCATGTTCCCTTCCTTTTATTTCGTAGAGGCAGGTCATGTCTATCACAATAGCGTTAGTTTGTATAGCCGTTTTATATGTTCCAAACCAGGAGATAAATTCAATAATGAATTTGAATTGAATTGAATACCGTGGATGGACAGATGGACGCGACAAAACACCATCATGTTCGGGTTGGAAGAATTTCCCATTTCCAGTGCGCTCACCGTCGAAAGTACGATTTTTATTTCGCATTGTTCCCGTGCGCTGGTTTGATTTATGAGTTTCGGTGCAGCGGAAGGTAGCAGATTTCTGGAAGCAGGTCGATCGATGGTTTAGAATGAAAAAAAGGAAGGAAGTGCAATAAAACGGCTGCCGTATCAAGGGTTTCCGCGCGGTACGGAGGTGAGAATGCAATTGCACTTCTGCTAGTGCAACAGAGGACAGACGTTGACAATAGCTCAAACGATGTGTACCACATTCGTACCGGTGAAGGCATTCGACGAGGTGGAGAAGAATGATCGGTAGAATCAAATTTAGAAACCTGAAGCCGGGTGACCAGATGAAAAAGGTGCATTATGTCCACATCCGATTCTCGTTTCTCGCTTCTTTCGCAATCGGTGCGGGGTTTTCGTCACACAAGCGGCTTAGAAATACGGAGGATAAAGTTAGACTAAATCGTCCTTTCTTTGATTGCCGAACCGATGGACAGGCATATCCGAACCAGTTTCTATTATTTCTTCTTTTGCGGATCTTTCCCGGCTGTCTATTCAAAACGATGGAAGCTGAAATAACCGAAACCGCACCGGGGACGAGCGGAAGTGATGCTCAATAACGATTAAATGGCGGTAAATTGTTCTAATACCATAAGAAGGTTATGGTCGGCCTTCTGATCTCGCATCGATCCGTCGCTGATGCGGTCGGTCCAAGATAATTTGTCATACAACCTCACCTTTGGATACCGAGGCCTGCACGTTCGTGCGTATCTCCGGTCGCAGAGAAAGGGAAAGCGATCGGAAGCACGCTACGGATGTGGATACGGACGGTGGAAGAATAAAATAAAAGGAAAACAGACACCGACGTCTTATACCGCTGGCAAGGACATTTCTCCCGCCCCGGTTTAGATGGACGATGTTTACACGGGAATTATGATTATTCCTTTGAGTTCCGGTAAAGAAATAAGGGATTTTCGGGTTTTTCCGATTCAGTCTTTTGACTGTTCCGCATCGAAATAGTAAGTCGGTTGACCGTGATCGATCGATAAAGCTAGCCTACCGATCTTGGGTTTGGGAAGTAGAACGGGACAAGCAAACGTACTGCTACAGAAGGGGACATAATATTCTTCCATGGGTGTCTCTTGCTGGTTTTGACTGGAACCTTCATTTGTCATAATCATTTTCTAATCGAGTCGATCAATTTTTCCAATTAATATTTAGAACCAATATTCTTAATTTTGTCCCATACTTCCCATGGGAATGCTTTCGGGAAAATAACTATAATAGAAATCGGAATGTTTGCTGTTGCGGTGCACCAAATTGCAAGGATAGTCAAAAGAAAAATATTAACAAACGTTTTTATTCCTTTCGTTAAATTAGAAGGTAGGTTTATATTTCTTTTTAGATTCTAGCGAATTTGATTTGAATAGAATAAAAATCCTATTCTATCCTACGAATCGAAACAAATATTTATTTTTTAGCTTATTCTTCGTCAGTCCTGGAAAATTAACTAATTGAAAATAATATTTCACAAAAAGCTTTTACTAGTAGGAGAGATGGACACCTTAAGATTAATTAGGGAAATTGCTGGATACAAAATGGCAGAGGCCCTGATCGATGCATCAATATTTATTTAACATCCATTATCCATCTAGATATCATTACATGGATCTCCTTATAAAAAATTACAGCTTTTTTAAACTTTTTCTACTGTTCTACGGTATTTAAATCACACATTAAGGACTTTCTAAGTCTAGCAATATTATTCATTCACCAGAAATAGGCTGCCAACATAGTGACTCAGAAATGTAGTTGCTCTGAGTAATCGGTGCAGATGAGATTTTTTTACCGATTCTATCATGTGAAAGGCTGGCGCCGTGGCCACTACCCCTTACAATTCATCCCTATTTGTTGGCATCTATGAATAAAAAATAATAGCTAAATAACATACGATATTAATCGCTAAATTAATTAAACACTTGGGTCTGTCTTTCTCACTTTGGTGCGTGTTGTTTAAACCAACAGATTACAAAATATTTTATTAACATCATAACCGATTTTCACCAGTTTTATGCTCGATAAGCAGGACCTCTAGCTGATATAGGATGCTCATCTTAAGTACAACAAATTCGAGATGTATTACTGATTTTCGGTAGCAGTATAAACATATTGCGTGTCATATCAATCTAAGTTTTTAAAAGTTTTTTCACACGTCTAGATTTGATGCTGCATTGCCAAACTAATGTTAATCCATTAAATATAAGAAGTGATAATCTTTCCCACAGTGTTCGTCTGCCTACTTTCTCCTAATTTACGTTTTCATTGATTATAATTTAATTAAAAAGTTCGAAGAGTTGGAAGAACTGATTTAATTTGTTTGTTTTTGTTGTGGGTAACACAAGGAAATTATTCGATGGTCAATAGTAGTGCAGGTTTTCATACGGCACGACCAGGGATCGAATTCCATCGAGACCTTGTTACTCCTGTAGTGAGGACTGAATATCATGTTGCTGTTGTGTTTGTTAGAGAAATCCATATCACGGACCCAGAAATGGCATGGCAAGACCTTTCGAGGTATAGAAGAAGGAGCAGAACAATTTTTAGATTTTTAAAACACTATGTACCGATGCAGGCTATACACTTTTCAACATTTCGGTTAACCATTTGCAAAAGACATTCATAATTCAGTACTTTTCTAGAATTCAACATGTTGTTCCTGAACCTCCCGAAAACACTTTTGTGTTTTGAATAAGGAAATGGACATAGACTTTAAAGTTTAATGGACTCTTAAACACCGAAGAAAACCTTTATCCGAAATCCATTACGAACAACATTCTTAAAATAAGTCAATAAGTCAATGACAATGTAATAAACCGGGATTGAAAAGTAGAAAGCCTAGGAAAACTATTTTTAAAATAAATAATTACGAGAATTGGGAACTTGAATGTTAAAACATTTATCTCGAACAGGATGAATGATAGTAATTTTTTCACTTTAATATGTGTTTTAGACGCATAATATGAAAATCCGTTACACTGAGATATCATAATCGAGAATAAGTAAAGTTGCTTTAATTTTTCCTATGGAACAGTCGCAACGATTTAAATTGAGGACGAGCAAATGTATTTCTTGGAAGCAATTAAGATCCTTCCACACGCTACATTTTCAGAAAGCTTTTAAACCGAACTACACGGAATGCGCGCTAATCCGTACCTGATGTGCTATTTGCAGCTAATATTCAAAGTTTTCGGGGATGAACAATTGAAAGTAGGACGAAAAGTAATAAATTTGGCAAATATTGTGTCAGTTGCAGGAGGGCAACGTTTTAGCCCCGTCAGTAGGGTAAAGTTCCGGTTTCCGGTCGAAAACCTGATGGCTTTATGACTTTTTGCGCATGGTGTAGGGCTTTTATGCGTTTGTTTTCTTCTTCGTTTTGTTGCTGCCGCCTGTTCCGATCCGCCGCACGCATTATTGTGACTGAGCTGAAAAATGTGCTGACTAGCAGGAATGGTAAAGACTTGTCGAAAGTAGATTACGCCTAAGCCGGTTGTTTGTTTCTCAATTTCGCTACGAGTTCTGTCGAAAAGGCACTGAAGCAGAAACAAAAAATCGTAGAGACTGTCGAAAGAAAAAGAACTGCAAACAACACGACGGGCTGGGCAACACTCCTGCATGCCTCCCGCATTAGGTTCGTTTTCTTGAGCTCAAAAGATTTAGCTGGGAATGGCGTTGGTTCGACGAATGCCGGTCGGTACCGGTCTCATTACCGGTAGCCTTATTGGGCGAAGGATGGCACATAGGGCACAATCATCTTATCTAAAAAAAAATTGCAAAGGCAAAACAGCGTTCTCCCCTCGGGGGACAAAACCCCTAGATAGGGAAAATAAGAACCGGAAAGGCTCGGAGGTATGCGATGTTGGTGAAAGCGAAGAACGGAAGAGCAAGCAAAGAGTGAAGCGAATCCCTAAAGAGGCACGGGGCAAAATAATGAAAGGAAATAAGCAAAAGCCGAATGTAATAATCTCAATTGTAAATTACCGGAAGTTTGGTTCGGTATGTGGCTTTTTTTCCCCCAACAAGGCCATTATTAGGGACTGCGGCCCAAAAAAAAAGGAGCCTCCACACCATCCAGGAATCGGAGAAGAGAAAAAAAAGACGACAAAAATACCCAAAGCCCAATCGAAGCATGGGCGGCCGGTACGCTTTCTGGTCGCTGATGGCGAAAGCGAAATGTGATACTTTCACTCGTAAGGCATTCCACTGGCGGGCAGATTCTGGATTCCGCTTCACTGGTGGGGGGTAGTTTCCCTGTCCACAGCCAAAAGTTCTTGCTCAGAAGCGCACTCGGCCGTACGCGATGATATGCACACGTGATAGGCAGCCACTTCCTGTCAGCTGTAGCTGCACTTCCCCCGACAATGAACGGAGTATTAATTTTCCGTTTCGTTGTTTCCGAATTCGCGGGAATTATTTATGTATTGCTTACATTGATGTCCATTTCGGTAGCGTTGAAAAGTTGAGTTTGAACAGTTTTGCTTTGGTTTAATGGAATGCAATTCGAGGAGCGTTTGGTTGTGCTTTAGAGTTTCCGGTTGGAAATTGGGTCAATCATGGACAATGAATTCAATCAGCGTTGAATTGCAAAGGTGGAATATCTAATATCATATTAAAGAACGACATAAAATGTAGTACGTTGAATTTATTTTAACCTTTATTTTGTTTTGTAAGATTGCAATAGCGATTCGGTGGCCGAGGAGATATCAGCACCGGTTTTCATGAGGCAAGTCAAGTCGCGGAAGCCAGAAATGGCAGGTGTTGAGACAAGCAACAAATGGTTTGCGAAATTTTATACAAATATTCATTATTAAAGAAAAAAAATAGTAATAATAATATTCTAAATTTAGTCCACTGATTGCCGCGATCTACGAAATGAAAGAGACTCAGCTCCTTCTGCAGGGCACTTTTATAGACCTAAAACTCGCACAATGGTACTTCACCGCAGTCCGGCGTGTGACATTTCGCCCCAACAGCAGGCTAAGACCTCTCGAGGATGTAGTGCCTTCGAAGAAGAAGCAGAATGTTCCCATAACTTACCACGGTTTGTTTTTTACATATCACTGTAGAGTTAAATAAGCCAAACGACCAATAATTCTAACTCTAGGAAGATTCGGTTATTAATCTTTCATTATCAATTAAATAACAATTATTTGGGTTCTGGGCTGAATGATCAAACTTTTATCTTATTATTAGCATTTGATTATTTTAGCTTGTTTGCTCAGGAAAGAACATAAAAAGGTAAGCAGAGAATGAAAGTCGAGAGCCGAAGGAAAAACATTTTATACCTGAATTAAGGTCAGGCTGTTTTGCTAGAAGGCAAACATTTGATATCAACTCAAAAATCACTACGCTTGACGATATGAATATAGAAATATGCGGAATAACAACCGGAAAAAAATGTCTACAATTGGAATAGTTAAAGCGATAGTTGAATCTTTAGAGCTAGATTGTCAAAAATCTAGCAGGTAGTTGGTCATGTCTCAAGAGTAGAACCGGTCGTTGCAACTTGGGCTATCCTCATGCAGACTTGGAGAACTAGAAATTTAGGTAGAAGCAGTGCGTTGAACGGTAACTGGTAGTAATTTCTGCTAAGCTGCTAAGGAGTTGGAGATCTGACGGTAACACGATGAAGTTCTAAGGAGCCATGCTCCGATACCAGAGACAATAGAGACTACTGGAGAATATAATCTGAATAACAGGCCCCAACCAATAATCAGATCTATCACAGAGACCACGTCAGACATTTTTCGAAATATTTAAAAAAGTGATCCCACACATTCAACGGCGTCAACAGTGAATTCAAGAACTTTGATGGTGCCCTATGAGGGATATAATCATTGACATTTTCAATTTTTACGGTATAGGAAAATCTAAAACTCAACTGATCTTTCAGAATCATCACTTAGTTGGTCTTGTCCTGAGAGTGGAACCAGACGTAGCAACTTAGGCCATCCTCATGAAAATTGCACAGTTGGAGAGCTAGAAAATGAGGTGAAAAATAGTGCATTAGACAGTAACAGCGTACAAAGCACGGTAACTGGTAGCATGTAGTGCTAAGTTACTAAGCAATTGGAGATCTTATGATAACACGGTGTAGTTCTGAGGAGCCTTGCGCAGTCAGATAACATAGACAGTGGAGGGCCTTGACTTAAGGATGATAAAATCGGAATCCAACCAATAGTCAGCTCTACCACATAAACCAAGTCGGATCCAACGTCCTTCGGTCTCTCAAATGATGTAGAATATATGTAGAACTGAGCTACGACACATTTAACAAAAGTAACTCCACACATTCAAGCTAGCGTCAACAGCGAATTCAGAAACTTTGAAGAGGTCCTATGAGGGATTTAATTTATTTCTGCAATTTTTACGGTATAGATAAATCTTAAACTCAACTGATCTCTCATAATGAACAAAATCTACTTAAAAATCTTAATAATGTGCATTTTTTTACCCAGTAGCGTAATAAATAGGCTTCTTATATAAACAAAGTAAATTGAAACATCTCAAACAAAATGAAAATCTTAAAGAATTATACAAAACAACAAAAAAAAGCAATCAAATTGTAAAAATGCTTTACAATATGCATCACCAACCGGATAATGGACAAGGTTGCGGATGTTCCATTATTCATGTCCTTCCTTTCTTACGGTGGCAGTTCTCCATCAGGACAAGCTATTGGTCAATCTGATTCCAAAAAAAAAAGGGATACTTCCGTGACCACTGCTTTCACGAACCTTTCCCCCTCGTATTCGGGATTCGAATATCGACATTAGCTTAGCGGACCAAAGCCACTTCCGGGTTGTGGAGGATTTCGAAGTAACTTTTTTCGAGCTGTTCGTGCCCCTTCCGCTGCCCGAATCCTTGCGGCCGGAAGCGTCAACCACTTGTGTCAACGGCACCACTTGCGGTCGGTTAATACGGGCATAATGTCTTCCTGTTTGCTTAAATATTCTTGTCCGCAGGTGTGTGTGTGCGTTGGAGAAGCAACAGAAGGAGATCAAATACCTTTAATGCTTACCGTGCGCCACGACTTTCCATCATGGTCTGGGGGTTGGTCGGGTGTTTGGCGTATTGCTTTTATCCATTGTGTAGTCCATTGTTCTATTTGACAAAGTGCCACCGGGGAGTCTAGGGTGGGTTTTTCTCCCACTGTTCTGGGGGTAAAAAGGTTTGCAACAAAGAAAAAAAAAGAACACGAAGCAGAAAAGAAAAAGAAACCCCCCTTAAAAGAGAGTTTAGCTGTAACCTTTATCGTCGTTAACGGGGGCTACCATGACGGGGGGACGAAATGAATCGAAAATTTCATTTGAATATTTTATGCCATCATCAGAGCCGCAGCAAGTTGCTGCTATCTTTTCTTCGCCACCAAGCGTACGCGAGTGTGTTTCAATGTACCGATTCTTTAAAGCGGCCACCCCATAGAACAGCTCGGTGACAGGGTGCTGGTTTTGGCCTGTGGCCGACTACTGGTACTACTACTTTTACTACTTACGGATTGTCCCCTGTTTGCATAAGTCGTCGAATGATTTATTCATAAATCTTTTCCTTTCGACGTAACTCCAGCGCGCGCGCGTGTGTGTGTATGCCCGCCTGCAGTCCCGGTGGATTTTTCCCACTTCCAGGATCAAGGCTTGGGGAATTTATATTTTTATCACCCCGCCGGGTTGATGCAGCAGGGAACTCACGGCCGACTGCCAACCGTTACCATGGCCCATTGAGTCAATGCACCGGGATTCGTTTGCTTTCTTTCTTTTGCGTATATATATATATATTTTTTTTTTTCCACTTTGGGTCGGCTTTATCATCTAATGGCTCGCTGTTTCGAGGTGGTTTCCATCTTCCTTTTGAAAGCAGTATTATATTTTGTGCGCTGTTTTCAATTTGTTTTTTTTTTGGTCCCGTCTGAAAGGAAGAAATTATTATCCTTGTTGGAAAGGGACGTTCTCTCTGGGGATAGATTCTGGCTGTAAAAAGGGGACCGTTTACAAGAACCATACTCATCGCTCGGTATGCATTGATGTAAATCTTTCTGCGTGCGGGAGCTGATGATAAGCTATGGAGGAATTTGAAGCAAATAGTGTCGAGAATGAGTACAACAGATTGATGGACGATTAAACAATGTTTAATAGGTTTGGTATGGATACAAAGGTATGGATTCGCTTTAGGCGATATAAATGAAATTCTACAGAACTGACAAACAATCGTTTTATACGTATTAGCCAATTTTCAATAATAAGATTTAATATCTGGTTTTTAGTTATAATTTATTTCTATTAGTTGTCCCAAGAGTCCCTTACGGTTCGGTGGCAGTGGCGATAGAGGCGCCGAACTTCAAACGGCTTTACCGGGATTCGAATCTTATCCGAGCCACTGTTTCATAGGCGCTGCACACGCAGGGCAGATGAGGCCAGTGTTCCGAACTTAGTTTCTCATAGTGCTAGAAACTCTTTGTTTTTCAAAGGGATCCAATGGTCCAACAGATTACCCGGAGAAATGAAGAGTGCAAGGAGGAGTTCAAACGTAAGTGTGCAGTTTATGTTAAGCAAATTGTGTAATGTGATATTTACATATAAAAAAAATATATTTGTTTGTCTGGCCTAAAATTTGAGATCGTCTAGACCCATTTTGACGATGTCTTGGGAAGATTTGTTCCTTTTTGTCCAGCGGTTTTGGGACAAGATAAGTTGGAAAAACCCAAGGAAAATATGAAAAAATGGAAAAATATGAAATTCCAACATTTTCCTATTAACGTATGCCATGATCAATGTAAATATGAAAACAATGCCTACTTGGAGAATATTGATGTGTAAATTTGTTCCAGAAAGTGGTCAGTGATCGAAAGTTTTTATGATGCCACGAAGAGGTCGCATTAATATTAGTTGATGCTCCTAACGATATACGGAAGAGGAAATCAGCAAATTTCAGAAAACTTCAATTTCCCATAATTTATCATTTTCTAACAGTAAGAACTTCCGAATATTCTGTATCTGTGATGGGCAGTGGAATCATTGGTGGATGCATCCCTCTGGAGGATCTTAGTGGAATGAAAGGTGGAGCCCAGCACCAGAACCGGTGCCTGATCTGCTTGAATCTGATGAAAGAAACTTGAGGCGTCGGTTGATCGGTCGGAGAGGGAGCGCCTCATATTCTGATTTGCATGTTGACTTGATGAGCTTCAATGCTTTACGAGGCCCTTCGAGGCCTCAAAACCGTTAAATCCGCAACTGAGTTGAGGGTCAGTCGATTAAAAATGCCTCTTAAGGTCAAGCGGAATGAAAGTCGGGGTCACTATCGGTATACAGAGTCAAGAATGAAAAGTATTCAAAATTCTGGGAGGTCACACAAGATTCACACATTGATGATTGTATTGTTTTCCGAAGGTAGTGCACTAAAACCACCTGTTGGTATATGTGAAACTGGCCAAATGCAAGTCGCTGTGGTTGCCATAAATGTAACGACGCAGTTCTTGAAGCACTATGTAAAGAATATATTAGGATATATTTGTGATGAAATGAGTCCCGTCTTGCTCGGTGGAATATTGTTGATTATCCTAGAAGTGCCAATGGCTCGGAAGACTCTTCAAAATGTCCTTTGATGCCGAGGATTTTTTTATAAGAGCAGAAATATCGTAAGTCCTTCTCAAACCGATGTGTTGTGGTAAGAGGTGGGACCTATCAACATAATTTTTTTGTTACAGATTCTTAAGGTTTTGTATCATTTAGTTATTTTACATTTTTTGAGTAAATGTTTATTCTTTCATGTTGTTCAATGTCTTAATAATGATATTTCTGTTCCATGTGTTGTTAATTTAGTTTAATTTGTATTCATTTAAGCAAAATTAGCATTTTTTGTTGACACACTTAATATTTCTTCGTATCTCACAATATCTACTTACACGAGTACTTACCACGCAATTCACTTACGTTACATCCATTGCATAATTCCACCATCGATTCGTGATTGGCTGTCGACTATAACATTTTACAGCGTCACAGCGAACCGTCAATGCGTGCGGCAGATGATCGGCAGTTCATTAAAGCGTGTTTCGGAATCTATGAAGCGTATGCATATTCATGCTAGTAACGGCACCGCATCCTTCTCAAGTCAGCTTCAGTGAGCATTCGTATTTCAAACTTTTCCGCACATATTGGATATTTGACTCTTAAGCGCGCTACTCCCCATGAGCTGGGAGACATAAAATTTTATAAAGAAAAACACTCACCGTGGCAAGAGGGCCGTGTGCCGGGTCCGACACCCAAACTCTCGGGCAAACATAAACCGTCATCATCCTCGAGAAATGTCACCCGAAAAAGGCAACGGAGCGTTTACCGGTGACGCCCAGCGAACCGTGCATGATTTCGGCGTTCCGGTGCCGCCTGTTCACACTTGTGTTCACCGACCGGCGACAAGATGAAAATGCTACCCAGATGTTGATACTCGCCCTTCCGCCCCCTCCCCCGGCACACCGACAAATGGCAAGAGGAAATGGAAAAGAACGCCATCAAGGAAGGAAAAAAAAAACACACTTAAACGCATCTTAGCAAAAAAGAAGGTGTTTTTGGGAGAATCTACTTGGAAAACCTCTTTGGCGGCCGAAGGCACTTTTGTCGGCAATGCTCTGGGTGTCGGGCGTGTGGAGCTAGCCGTGCGCCGAGGTGTGAGAACTAACGCCTGCCGGTGGTGTTCGATTCGGAAGTATCCGACCAAAATCAATCCAGCCCCGAAAGCGTCCCGGTGATGGTGCGGGTGGTGCGTGTGTACATCGTTTGGAACTAATGATTTGCGTCACATGTGTGTAGAACGTTTCGGGTGGTTCCGGCGCTCGTTTTCGTTGAAACAGCTCGAAAACAAAATCCGGACAGAAAAGGATGACGAATGTTTTGACATGGGTTTAACACAACGGATACATGCTGCTGGACGGTTCAGTCAATGCAGTTGGTTAAAATCGATGTCGTCACGGTGGGGAACATAACAAAGCCTGTCACTAAATAGCTGAAATTAATTAGCAAAATTCATTAAAGCCAACAGCTGCGTTGTGGAAGCCATAGCGATCCGTTGCACAGTGGGATTTGCAATTGGTTTTGGAGTATCAAAATTAATCATTTTCAATAAAGCGAAATTACAAAATTGAAGAAAATGCTTCACCGATGTGAAGCTTTGAAGAAAACAAAACTTTTGAGAAATAACGCTTTCCAGGCAAAAATTATGCCTCGTCTTGTGGGTGTACGTTGTGCAGCGGGAAAACACATGATGGATATTATGTTGATGCTTTCATAACTATCAACACTAAAACACATCCCGTCCGCCCGCCTGTCATCAGATGATGGGAATCAGACCCTGTGATCTGCTGGTCGGGCTGGGAACCAGGAACCCAGGGCGTTTATGAGGTTGACAAACTTCAAAAAACCCCCACATTTGCTCACATGTGCCGCACTGTTCGCCGGTTCCCGTCCACAAGCCAGCTGCGCCCGTCATGGGCAACGCCACCATACGAGCGTATGTTTTGTTATCTAATTAAAAGTTTGATTTATGATAAATAGTTTTCTCCTCCCGTTCGATAAATCATCAACAACACGGTGTTTCGTTTCGTGCAACGGTCGATGGATGAGCCCGGTCGCTTCCTCTGCTGCCCGTAGGACTCCCTAACCCAAACAGAAAACACCTCATAGGCAACCAATTTTCAAAAGTTCAACCGTTGAGCGCTTATCTATCGGTGGGCTTCGACAGCGAAACGGAACGAATGCTGTCATGCCAAACATGCGCGACCTTTCCCTATGGGAAAGTTGGTGATGGCAGCACGTGATTGCCGAGCGTGTGTGTGTGTGTGTGTGTGGGTGCTTACTTTAGCGCCAAGTTTCTGATGACATACGCGTTCGTTCGTTCGGTCGTACGGATGGATTCTCCGGTACCGCGATGGATGTGTCCGTTGAATGTTTCACTTCCGGTTGATGTTGGGGAAGCCTGGACCGCCGGTACAATATTGCAGCCAAAGTGGTGTTTGATGGTGACGATGGTTTGGGGAAGCTGCAACGACAACTTGTTACCCCGGTGTGCAAGTTTACCTTGGAGCAATGTGAATGCAAATCAAATCGCTTGCACAAACTAACACAAACTACAACAAACGACAACAAAGTGGTTTGCATTTCGATGGCAGGGAAAGTTGTTCCAAAAAAGAGTGATATTATTTGATTTAATTGTATTTCAATGGAATTGCAGTCTAAATATTATTTAGGTGTTCATGCTGGCCTAGTCAATATGAAAAGTCTGAATATGACTCTTGGAAGGATGATGGTGATGATGACCCACCTCTGACAACTATAATTGAAATATTCGGCGTATCTACTTTCCTCACACGTGTCTCAATACAATGCAGTCACAATCTTATGATTTTTTCACCTTTAACGACAAATGTAAAATTTCAGAACCGAGAAACAAAAATAATCATCACCTAAGTTGACAGATAGGTAACATAGGTGATATACATTACACTAGAATTGGAAGTAGAAATGTATTTTAGTGTAGTTTTGATTAAATGTTTGCTTTGTATGTTGACTGTATGCAGAACCAAAATCCAGTTTCCTCGTAACAAGGAATGACCATCAGGTTACGTGGTAAAATAAGTCTAAAACGGCCTGGACTTTCTGCTAATATATAACAAATATTCACAGATTGTAGTATAGGTTACCATTTAAAATAATAAACGACAGATGCATTCTATTTCTACAAAATAATATATTGTATAATGGTTGCTTCACCGTAGCTTTAATTAAAATAAGCTTTAATAGCAATATTTTACTTAGTAGGATGATACACGAAAATTCAATCAATTCTCGGGAAACAGCGACTGAAGTTAATCTTTCAATCGCTGAAGGTTCGTTGCGTCAGCGTGTAGTTCGCAGACTAACAGCCTTGGACTGGACATTTGAGAAACATAGACTTAGGTTTTTGACTGTGACACGTAATAAATAAAGCAAATTTTTTAAATATATTTTTCCCCTACATTTGCAGCCAAATTATTATTTTTATTTCAATTCTATTGTTACGGCCACATAGTCGTATTGTGGATACAGTGTGACTTGACTGTATAATGCATTATCCCGGGCATATTCGGTTATCTGCAGCCGAATCTTATCTCTTTGATTTGGTGGGACCAATTCAAAATTCTCTATTATGAACGGTTTGCATCGTAACATCCAAGTTACAGAGATTGGAGCAAACAACGTTTGAAACATTACAGCAGTATAACAATAGAAATGGATCAATAAGAAAAAGGACGGTGCGGGTACTCGAACGAGCAACATATGGGAGAAGTACACTCAGTTTGAACATATTCGTTTATGGTAAAAAGTGCGTGGAAAATAGCTAGTACTATACGAACCATTGGATTGGATTGGTCTCGTATAAAGGAAATGTTAAAAAAATCTATAGCTTTGAAATTGAAAATGGGGTAATGACCAAAATGTACACCAAACTATTGCTATAATGTTATTGAGTATTCGAGTAGATAGGATAAATCATTATCCCGAGCGATCCCGATATAATAAAATTGTAATCTATGAAATAAGTAATAAAATGGTCTTAAGTCAGAAGCAAACCAAAACGAATTTCTGAATGTTTTATTTAAGTTTATAGAATTTGTAAAACTACTTTTTATCTTTTCGAGTAGATAAAACATCATTGAACTACTTATGTCCTTAGTATATTAATCAAACCTTCTCCCCATCAACAATTTTTCTAGAACGACTTGGATACATTATGCTGAGATTTAAATATACATGTTTGAAAAGACAGCTCTTGAAATAATTATAAACATTTCTATCGGACCTCCCGCCAGTTCCATTTAAATTATTACCAGCTACTAAAGGATGCGTGATTTGTTACACTACTTCCCCGTCCAGTTTCTTCGCCATCCCAGGCACATATTGAGCACGAGCCGCCAAAAACGCTACACTGTGTCTTCTGACATCTCGGTTCGCCATTGGTTCCGCCTTTACCCTGTCGAGGGAAAAGTCTCCACACCAGGCGCCATTGTCACGCTCGTTGATCTATGCAAACCGCGTACGCTAAGTAGAAGCCCAAACTACTCGTCACTCGTGGCGTGCCACTGTTTGTGGCCACTTTTACTGCCATCCATCCCAGACAATAAATCACAATTTTCTCTCCATCACACGCTACGATCCGGCCGCAAAAGGTAGCACGCGACATTACACCGCCAAAATTTATGACGCTGCACAAGGTGAACCGCAAGATAAAATCTGACCGAATATGGTGACGCGGCGCCATGGGGAAGTGAGTGTGGATTGTGAGGGGTTGGAGTGTAAAGGATTGGCCAGATGGATGTGTTGGATGGAAAGAACCAAACTACTGGCCTAATGGGCTATGTAGGATGATGTGTGTTGGTGATGTAGCACCTCGTGACGGTGGAAAGATGTCGTACCGTGCCTGCAAAGATAAAACCGGAAGAAGGCGATGCAGCTTACCCCACCCGGAAGCCCACATGGGAATTGTCGGTCGACTAACCCGGGCGAGATCGTTGATATACGAGGAAAATGGTCACTAGGTGGATGGGTACGGTTCTGGTAGGCGTGACGTTTGCGTCCGAGAATTACGGCCGACACCTCATGGTCAGCCCAGGCACGTGAGGCACTCTATGAAAATTGATTTGGTTTCCGGAGGATTATCTCGGCCATTTTCTCCCACAATCTCCCCGTGTCTTCCATGCGAGATGGTGAATATTGTCACAAAAACACTCACGAACTATCAACTTGAGAGTATCTGCGAGTGCCTTCTCAATCAGTAGTCAGGGAATTACAACCGAGATTTTATTGGTCTTTGTTTGGATTGGAGTGGTGGAAGCGAATAAATTTTAGCATGATTTGTGGTGACCTACAGGCCGGGTTTCGTACGCCAGGAAGGAGCATACGTAGTAACGCAATGGAAGCATGATTTGAATGCAATCGAATAACCCGCAGTTGGGTGTTGATTTAGTACCAGTTCTTTTTGTAAACCATTAAACTTTTCTTAGAAACCATTACACATGCTCTAGAGGCTTCCTGTTTGCACCCGACAATTGTCCACGTTCGGAAATGAAGACCAAGCCCCAATCCATTGACCTCTCCTTGACTGGTAGCCAAATCCGCAGCACTTCAGGCGATAAAATATATGCTAAGCCTCGTAGGCGTTTGTGTGTACATTTGCCACACAATAAATCGTTACCAGCTTGCTTCCAGGTTGCTTAAATGCTCTCATCCGTTATCTGTCATCTCCAATGCATGAGAGGCTCCGTTCCCCGTTGGTACGGTTCGCCAGCTTCGTTTCGCATGTCATCTTCATTGGATTAATTGCTGTTTACACGATTACATGCTCCTGACAGGGACGGTTTCGTGTGGTTATATTTGAGCAGTTCCAAGTACCAGACGGTTTGCTCGTACATGTTCCAATACGTTTGTAATTCTGCGTCCTTTTGCGTAAATTGATCATTGCTGTCTTGAAGTGTGGAGAAATGGGTTGGAAGTTTAACCGATACAATTACACCAATTTCTCATCCCGATTGTTCGTGTTAAATGGAATGGGGGGAAGAATTATTATTTTAATTATGATTAATTCGGTTTAAGCTCTAAGTATCATGTGGGCGAATGTGAAGAGTGAAATAAATCGATTAAATTACACGTACTGCTAACATAAGATTCATAACATTTAGAAACAATGTCTATTTCACTCAAAATTGTTGTAAGAATTTTTGTACAGACAAATATTTACTATCGATTAGCAACATAATATTGCAAACACACAATTAATTTATGATTAATATTCGGCTGTTTTTCTGTATTACAGTTCTTGAACCCTGCTTTAAAAAAATTGTTGATTTCGTATGCTAATATAGCGACGGTTAGTTGTAGGATTTGTAAGGTTCCTAAAGCTTCACGCGCCTTAGATTGATTGTTATGAAATTAAGTTTATTGTTGTTGTTTGATTGTTTTAAACAGCCTCTTTCGCCTCTTTAAATTAGGTTAGTCTTATCTCGCAACTCGAACCGATCGGTATTTATTATTATTATTTATTATAGTTCAATTGTCTACCGCTAGAGTTTAACAAAAAATGCTAATATACTAAGGAAATGGAGAGGACAGCGGGAAAAAAACCTAATTTAACAATATATATCAGCGCAAAAGAAAGGATGAAGGATCTTGACAACGGGAAGAGGCGTAGAGAGGTACGGCGGATAGGAGAGAGGGAACGTCACTGGAAAGGAGGCTAGCAATAAAGCATGATATGGATTGGGAATGTCGGGCTTCTAAGGAATCTAGTCCAAGAAGTTGTTGGTGTTTGATTGTTTTATAGAGACTTTTAGTCCAAGAAGTCGACAGCGGACGGAATGAGGCGATCTTGAACTATCCTCTACTATCGTAAACCATAGTGCTACTCAAAATTAAAGAACGCACCAAAAATTCATAATTCAAACATTAACAATTAGTTATCATTCATGAGGATCACATTCAACTATCTAGGTGGCCTTCAGGGTGTTTCACGATTGTTCATGCTGGAACTGAAGGCTTTTTAAAGGAGTTTACCGTAAGAACAAGTAGGAGAGATAAACTCATGCGTCCTATCAGGAAAATATGTTTGAATACTGAGACAGATTATATAGCTAAAACAGGAATAAAAATTTCTTAAAGGTTAGGTGACAGGACGTTGATTTTCTTTACTTAATTCCTTAAAAATTGTGCGCTACCTAGGTGTCAACGTATGTACTAAAACATTTTAGTATTTGGGAGATTACTATTCTTCTCCTTTTGGAGCAAGCTTACTGATAGCGACTTCAGCTAGGATACCGATAAATAAAGTAATAAGAACTATCACGGAAAATGAATTTGGAGTCGACTTGTTATATCCCCGGTTACCATAAGACGCTTTGCGGCTTAATCGGATCACTTCGACTGGTTTCTGATCCACCACTTCTTCCTTCTTGACTCATGAGTAGTACGCCATACTCCAACACTCACCACTAATTCCTCCTCTCCACATCGACAGTTCAGGTAGGCATAGTCCACACAGGTCATTGGTACTTTCCTTTTTCCTTCCGTTGCAGACCGCTGGCTTCATGTATAGCCAGTAGGAATAAAGATTTACAAGGAACGTGGTAAAATATCGGGCTTATAACGGCAGGACGGAGATTCCAATGCCATCTGGAACGTTTCTCCGAGGTGAGGACTGAGGATAACAAGTCATAAATTTTAACTTGTGCATCCAAAATAGACACTTCAAGAATACTGGTCTTCATATACTAGAGGATCTTAAAATGTGTTAATATTTTTAAGTTTTTACACAGTAGTCGATAATCTTTGCTCGGACATACAAACTTACTTCCAGACAGTCTTCCGTTTTTAAAAACATTTTCTCTATACCCAAAGCATTCATGTTCAACATACCTTTGCTAGTTTAAAATGCAAACAAACGTATTTTCAAATGAAAGATCGATTAACCAACAAAGAATGGTAAATGATCTTTCTATGAAGATCCGTACGCCATCCGATTGTTCCTATTTCAATGCCATTTTGATCGTTGGATTAGATAAAAATTCGTTCCCCAAGAACATGAGACGCAAACACAAAAATGCTTCTACCGAGTGATGCATTGCGTTTCGGCTTATGGATTAAACAAGCAGAATAAACCCTATATAAACGTGCACTGTGCCGTAAACCGCATGAATGTCTTAATCCCTTGTTGTGTTTTTCTTTCTCTATCACCTTTAGCTTTTTGCTTATTCTTCAACCGTCTGTCAGGGTTTGAGCCAATTTCTAAGGGAACGCTCGCCCTAACCACACTTTCCGGAGATGCTTTTGATGGTGCCAAATTTCTCACCTCACTCGGACCCGGTGTTTGGTGACAAAGAAGTCTGGCTGGAATTAGCCTTAACGCTGTTTCCGAAAACATTAGCAACCATTGGCCCGGGTTGCGGTTCAACGGAGGGAAGAAAGGAAACACTCCATCAGGATAGTTGGGTTTCCGTTGACTAGAGAGCTAAGAAATTAAAACCGATAACATCGCCTCCTGGTTATCATGACAAAAGGACACTCGAATGCCTTTGAGGTGAAGGAAAAGTTACATCTTTCCGGAATTTGAGGATGGATCATAGGCTTGGTGTACACTCTTGACCATTGATTGACATAAACGATGGTCGGTTGATGGATGTCCTGGCTACAGCAACAAACCCCAGGCAGTAGTTGCAGTAGTGGACGAGCCCACTAATGTTAATGGGGTAATGCGTAAAAAGCTACATTCCGTTCACGTGATTACATTCCCCATTCCAATCTCTGTTTTCCCTCCACCCTCCTTGGTTAAATTCGCATTTGCTTCAGTTTTGTTTCGGGTGCTGGACGGAAAAAGAAAGAAACTGCAGCTGAAGAATGTTTGCAAAATGTCGACAGATGGTTAGGCAAACGATAGAAATCTCGTTACAACAAGGTGCCCCGTACTAATGGAACGCTCGGCAAAGTGCTAGGTTACACCGGCTCGAGGCAAAGCGGGGAAAGAACTAATGGACATTACTTTGAACTTCGAAGCCGTCCAAAGAATTGAGTTAACGATGGCAAATGGGTTGCAATTTGCCGTCAGTTGCTGCGCAAAATGATTAGGTTTAGGTTGCTTGCTGTACGGTGGAGCTTTGGAAGGAGGGTCCGGTTTTGTACTGACCGGAAGTGATGCTTGCACAAATCGATGTATGCAGATTCTGTTTTGCCAGATGGAGCGAAAGAGCATCAGCTCGAGCAGGATGTTTGGGTTGGTTGCAACGGTTGCACGTTGTGCTCGGTGCACCAAAATCCCACGACCTTAAAGTTCAGTCAGTCAAATCAAGGTGAATTAAGTGTTTGCGTAAATGCGCCCGTAGGAAGACCATAGGAAGACCTGCTGGTAGGCAGGTTTAGCTTTTGCACAGTTGTTTTTTTTGCTGGTTCGTCGAGATTCATTCGGTACGAATTGAAAAGGTAAACATTTAAAGTGAAGATCATATTCTGATCCTATTAAAAGAAGTAAATAGCATTACATATTCAAAAACTATTTAACGTGCCTTATATCATTGAATGTTTGTTTTGTTAAAATATTTATGAATAATCATAGCATAGTTAATAAGCAACTTAAATCTTCATATTTCCTAAAACTATATTTCGTTTATGACAAAACTGGAGTAAGGAGATGTACTTCAGTATAAGTATCTTGAGGTTGGTCACGTAAAAATCTCTGAACAGGGCCCAATGTTTGGACATTAGGGATTTTCCTTCTTATGTAAGTGGCGTCCAACGGGAAAGACGATCAGCAGTTTCGTACATTATATGGCAATATAACTGACCTATTGACATATACCTTAATAGGGAAACACAAAATACAAAACCTCAAGATAGTGTTAGCTAACGATCATTGAAACTTAAGTAATTACTAAAGTCATGTTATTTAAAAAGATTTTAAGTCACGTTAATGTCCACACGAGTAGCGAGACTGTTGTATGCTGTTGTTCTAAACTTGGCCCTGCAAATGAACTCCATCTAAATGTCCCACAGGGAGTTGAAAAAGTAATCCTATTGAGAAGTGTCGGGGATTCAATCAATCCATAACTTGTAACATCAACTTACTATCTAGAAAGACACCTAGATCACGTGTCTCATTTGAACGGGAGACAGCTGAATCTGGTGGGTACAGCTGTAACTATAAGGTGATCTCTTCCTTGTAAAAGAAATGCAACACCTTCCAACACGTTGTATTATACATAAGTATCTTTAGATAGCTTTAGATCTTAGTTCTTTCAATGTATTTTATATCATATTTCCAGAACTGCCCTGCATTTGTAGCAAATTATTTTTCAAACCAATATATCTTCAAATAATTTAAAGGTTTTAGAGGTAAATCAAATTAACTTTCTTAATTGATTTAAACCAATCATAATTTATAGATTATAGAAAATAAATAAAATGTTTGTCGTTTAAAATGTGAGAGAAAAAAAGATTCTGTAGAAGTCCTATTCTATGCCTTCAAGACCACATGCACTCTGTTGCAATCGCTGTGGAAAAAATATTTGAAGCAAAAAATAAGAAAACACAACCCGATACTAGCAGTAAACAACAGTCCCAGAGCAACATTACAGAAAGAAACAAAAAAGACGAATGCGTTCTGCGTCGAAACGGAAACATGTTGGGGCGCGAACGGATTCACCTGCTCCCGCTGGCAATTATCCGTGACTGTGGCGGTGTGTGCTGGACTTTCGTAATCCTCGAGGATAATAATAATAAGATACCGGGTGGATCGTTTCGTTTTGCTATCGAACCAAAGTCCCTGGGCCAAAGGTGTTCATAAAATTGTGTGTTCCATGCAGAGCAGACGATTTCGGTGCGTCCAGACGGCGCTTTTGCCTCCTTCGGCAGAAGATCTTCCTTCGGGTCTCGAAAATTTAGTCCGAAATCCAAAATCAACCCAATCCCAGGACATGGTAAAGGTGATAACTTCAATCATCGACCAATGCGCTCGGAATACTGCCCGGAGGGTCGTGCGTCTTAACGGGCATCCAGGAAGCAAAGGTGCGAAAGTTGTGTGTTGTCGAGCACTTTTTCTTATGTCGTACTCCGTCTTGCACCTTCAAGATAACCTATCTTATCTCTGACACCTCTGACCGGTTCGTCATATTTCTTCCACGATCCCGTGTCGAGTAGTCTTCATTAGGTCCGAACCCTCCGATCGAAACAATCGTACACCAAAAAAAAAAAGGGAAACGAAGTTCAAATGGTAAAATTGGTCTGGTTTTGTTTCGTCTTTTTCTCTTTCGGCCACATATTTTGCAGCCACCACATGAAGAAGGTTAGTCTGAAGTTAATGGCTTCGCAGCAGGAAATCGCCAACGCCGGCGGCCAACGTGTGTGTGTGTGTGTGAATGTTGCACCTTGTCATAATCACAGACCACAGCAAACCATTCGTTGTGTGGAATCAGTGTCCGGTGTGTGGCCTATGTAAGCGGGTTGAACAGCGCCATTCCGTCGCTGCTGCAGGCTTCAAACTAATCAAATTGTCATTTGCTACAGAGGCATTCTTCTCCTAACCTTTGTTTGGGCGTTTGTTTTATTGTGCTGGTTCTTTTTTTCTGGGAAGTTTCTGCAAGGATATTGCCAGCAAAAACCCCGTTCCCTTTGTGGCACTTTCACCAATAAGATGTTCCTTTTTTGATCGAATTCGATTAATATCCCGCAGGGTAACGATACTCCGAAGAATGTATGCTGTTCGATACCATTATAGGTTTCGTGTGTGGGGGTAAAATAATCGTTCCAGGTACCTGGCAAACGGAAAGTTTAGTCCCCGTTAATCCTTTCTCACTTTGAGCCGGATAAAGGCGAAAATTTAATTGCTTCTGTCAACTTTTTTATGAGGAATTATATCGTTGTTGTTGCAAATTCCTGTTCCTCTTAAAGCCCCCTAGCCAATCTCGTTGAGAAAGTCATCAAACATTGGCAATATAAAACTGTCAAAACACTGTGTTTTTTCTACGTCCCAAAAGGTTTGCCTTCGTTTGGCTTCAAATGCGCGAAAACAATTAAGAAATCGTCCCCGGGATTAGGCAAGGCATCCCAAATTCAACCGAAGGTCTGATTGTACGATTGTCCAACGTGGATGTAAGGAAGCAGCAACAGGATGCATCGTAACAAGCGAAGGTTGGAAAGTTTTTCCTCCCGGATTGACTTCGGAATTGTATGCCGAAACGAAAGGATGAACAAAAACATGATCCACAGCCACAAAGAAAACATTGCGCCACAAATACCCTTATCAAGATCCAATCATTGCCTATTTGTCACATTCCATTGTTGGCCGGGTGCACTGCTCCGGTTTTTATTTGTTGCCCTTACGGGCCGGGCTTATTCATACCCGTTCGTTGGGAACGAAATAAGAAGGAGCAACAACAAAAAACATTCCCAAAAAGGATGCTGGCTTCCATGACACACCAGCGTATCCTCGCTGCATTCAACCACAAAACCGCAATCGGGGAATAGTTTTTGCTCTCGAGGGGGTTTCTGAGAGGCCGAAAAACTCGTACGGAACTCGCATTTTCCAACCACTAAAGACTTGAAAATCCATTTAGCAATTTAAGGTTCGTCTATCCTTCGGAAGCAGCTTTCGGAATACTTTGGGTGTTGTGTGTTTTTCTTTCGCAATACCTTGGTGTTTTCGTTTATTCATACCAAGGGACATCGAAAATACCTCTCGGGAGCTGATTATTGTGATAGATGGAAATGTTTTCCCTAGGCAAGCGAAAGGTTTTAAAGATTACGAGTTTGTGTAGCTGATGCTCTATACTTTTACCCGTTTTATTTTCTTTGGCACAAATAAGGGCAATCCTAATGCATTTGATTGGAAAGGTTGTTGTCATGGAGAGTAAAAGCCAGATTGCGCGGTTCTAAAAAAGGTCTTTTGTATTTTTTTTTTCTTATTTTGAATGTTTTAATATCAATAAAAATTTGAAATTATCTATATTTTGAAGATGTTTCCATCAAAGTGCAGTTTTTAGTAATTTCTGAAATGTTTTACGAGCAGTTAAGATTACTTTTATACCAATTAACATTCAAATGAGTTTTTGTAATATTTTAATGTTATAATTGACATTTCATTATTCAAATTCATTGAAACGATGAATCATTTGCGAAACAATAGCTGTATTTTGTGAAAACTGTTTTTCTATATTTAAACAATGGAACAAACGTGTGAATTAATTTAAAAAAAAAGATGATAAAAATAATCAAAAATGCATTTATAGAACATGTAGCTAAGCAGAGCATGCATAAACGATAAAATAACTTTAAAAAAAATAAGTAAATGGATTAAAAAATTAATTACATGTACTTGTAATGTTGTAAATATTGCCACACACTTTCGAGAGAACTAACCAATCTGCATATTAATTCCAAATACAGCACAATTTACAAACAATTTATCATATATCAAGACATAACTAATGCAAAACTCTACAAAAGGTGCATGTAGTATCCGCACTATCAAGAACTCTATTTTTGCAAGATCCTATCCAATCATGCATTTATTACGTACATAGCTAAATACCTCTAGACTCACGGTATGTCACATTTCTATCCTGATAGAGCATATCACCCACAGTACTTTAAGAATAATCGCTCCCTAATTTGATAAGCTAGTGTTATGTCATTTTTAATGTGTCATTTTGGAAAGTATTTTGTATTGATCTTACATAATATTTCCACGATGAAAATATTACAAATCTTCTACAAGAAATTAATTCCGACTGAATTCCATTATCTATGTTTAATTGTTTCTAAGAAAACACAATTTTGACTCGGGACTGAACTTATTTGGTGTGATGGATAATGTTTGTGTGATGGTGTGATGGTAAAATATAAAAGGTGGTTCATGGAAAAGGTCCGACTTTTACCAAAGTACAATGTTTTCATCCACAAAACAAATTAATCCATCTCATCACCAATCATCATTTTTGACTTACAACTTATTATTGTTGGGCAATTTTTCCATACCTCAGCACAATGAAACACTCCATAATGCATGGCCCGATGCATTCTTTGGGTATTGTTTATTTGTTTTGCTTGTACGTTGCCCGAACGTCCGAACGAATGATCCAACATGCCGGAACGTCTGACCGGTTGCACACGTACCAACCGGAAGGTGTTGTCTGCATGTTTTTTCTTTTCGCATGTCTTCGGCTCCCAACAGGCAAACGATAATCCACGTGCCGGCGGTCGTAGTCGAGTGCGTGCCCAATGTTCCTTACCGGCCACCACGATGCATAACTCACAGCGATGAGTACGCATTTCCGCATTCCGATTTCCGATGGTGTTGTTTTTTTTGCTGCTGTCGTTTTTGTTTTGTTATGGATTTGATTCTTTCGCTCCGTTGCTCACCTCATCCGGTACTTCCTGCCACTCGACCGCCCAGAGAAATGTTATCGTTTTGCTTCTCGCACGGCATCTTCATTTTCTCGCGTTTCCCCGGGTGCCGGACGATTCAGATGTTGTTTACTCACGGCCGGTTTGTCGAGGTGGTTGTTGAGGCACGTGGTTCCGTGGCAGCAGCACGTGGTACCAATGTACACACTGTTTGCATATCAATAATCGCTCTAATAATAAGCAAACAGGCATCGGTTTGGCATCTCGGGCATTGTTTATCTTGGGGTAAAACATTCAACAGATTCATTCCGTTGAAGCGACGAATGCAAGAGGCTGCAAAAAAAAATCGGGGGAAAAAATAAATCTAAACAACCCAGTCTCCTCAAGTGTTCACCTTCAATTGATTAATAATTTACACTACTGCATGAATGAATGGAACGGAGAAATAGAATCACCACTATGGCGCTGGGAGGGAACAACCCTCCTGTTGTGTTTGTTGCATTATTCAAACTCCCCATGGCGGGGTTTCTGCGCAATATTTTGCATAACTATCACGCGAGGCTGTTGTTGATCTCTTGCTTATAATGTATTCTTTTCATGTGATTGACATAACTGAAGCATGCCAAATCCCTTTGGACACTGATTGAATTGTGGGATTGTTATTTGATTTTCATTCCACCTTGGAGTGGTAGCTTTGGTACACTTAAAGTTGGTTATGTTTTGGTTCATTTATAATTTAACTTGCATAATGTTTAATTTTTTTTTGAGTTTTTTTTATAAAACTTGTTTTTATATTATATATAATATTTCCTATACCTACTCCTTAGTAATCGTTCAGATTATCAACGATTATCATGCACTTTGTGAAATTCCTTTCCTCCTCCTTTTTTCCACATTATAAGCTTTAGAATTCAGTTTTTTTAATATCCTTCCCAGTACCTCCTACGCCTTTGCCGTGTCGAAAGTGCGACAGGTTTGGCCAAACACCGTCTGCCTGATGTTCGGTGACGCATCAGCATAAGAAAAACGGCGAATCAAATTTAATAATTCATAAGCACCATAAAAGAACCACCATCCGGACAAACGGACGAAGGAAAGGGGGGAGATTTCAACGCAGCCGGAAAGTAACTTTAAGTGAAACGACATTGCACAATAAAGATCGTCAGAATGACAGACGGAGCGGTGTGTATCTTCACCTTCCACCGCTGCTCATCCTCGAACCGAACCCCGTTAAGTGGAATCAAGCATTTACAGAAGGATCAACGGCTCCGTCTCTTCCCACAGCGCGAAACTCGTCAGCAATAAAGAAAAGCGCTCTTGCGAAAGGGGGACCAACAATATTTCGCTCCACCCCGTGTGCGAAGCCGCGCACGTGTCGGGGGTGCTTCTTATCGTAAAATGTTTACCGCCGCTGCTTCGGAAGCGCATGGTGCACATTCACGTGGCTTATTATTTTTGATATTTTTATTTATACTTGCCGCCGCCATATTCTCCCGGGAGAAGTGGTTTACTGAGCAGTGGGTTGGGTTGCTGTTGCAGTATGTAACGCCAGCCAAATGCCGAAAGGTATTCGGAGTGTCTCGCAGTGTCACAACCCTATGGTAAGACGTAGCAAAACAATTAAGACAATTTCACCTAAGCTGACGTTAAAGGACAAGATGGATTTCGATGACTTACCGACTCTTGGTCTAGCGCCTATCGGACTCCATCTTGGCACGTGCGGTGCGGCTGGGCGATGGATTATCGCCGATGCAATTATGCGGCTACAAAACAAAAGTAAATGCGTGTCCTTGTGCCGGTTTGGGTGTTTATCGGTGTGCGGAACCGATGGATCACGATTGTTTAATGGCGATACCAGGGATTCCTAATTTTTCCTGCGTATGGCATTCAAACAATGTACCAATATAGCGCAACGAGGAATCGAACATACACACGCATAGTGAGGTTTATTAGATTATCAATCAAAAATGTAAATGTGCACTGGATATGTACATGGATTTTTGGAGCAGTTTTTGAGTTTGGAATCGGCAAGTTATTACGAATGGTATATAACCAGAAAGATATGCTACATGTGTTTGGTACAACAACAAATGTGAAAGATTCATATTTATATGATTTAAATGAAATAGAGCCTAAATGTATTCTTTTTTAAGTTCAATCTTTTAATATTTTATTTCTATCCTACAGCAACTCTCTTCTTTGGCCTAACGACCTACTCGGTCATGCCTGCCATTTCTGGCTTACGAGACTTATGGATACCACGTAGTTGGATAGTCAGTCCTCACTACGGGGGAACGATCCGGATGGGATTTGAACCCCGGTCCTGCCGTTTAAGACCGGCGCCGCTTATCTCCTCGGCCACCGTACCGCCCCACACCACACCACAGCAACTCATTTCGGTCTAATCAGATTTTTGTTTGGCAATAAAACACGTAATAATTTTAAAAAATTCGCAAATATGTGAGAAGACAAAATTTAGCAAATTATTTAACCATCATACCATATTATTATTATTTTTATATATCTCTTCATAATTTAAAGTAAATCGCAAACACACGAATGTTTACATGGAGTATTAGAATTTTATTCAAAATTTTTCACCAATGTGTGAAATCATTAAATTATACAGCAAATGAGTATTGAAAACACAAAAAAATATGTTAGTAGTAAACCCGTGGTATAATTGATGAAAATTGCTTTCCACAAGATGAAAGCATTCAATTGGCCCTAATATATTGAATGTAGGTTACACTTATTAAATAACACCCGGCTAATCAAATCATCTCATGTCAACGCAAACAGTCATAAAGGCAACGTTCAACAAAGATATTTTGTCTGACTTCAAATGTCAACTGGACGAAGTTTCATTCCTCGGATAGTCGTACAATTTTAATTAAGTAAAATTAACTTAGTAAAATATTTTGGGGCTGTATATTTATATTTATCACTATCGGATTCGAAGTTTGTCGATAGAGAGTATCAGTTCCAGAGGACCATAAAGACCTTTTCCACAAATGCAACTCTGAAATCATGAAGCCAGGAATAATTGGCTAAGACCACTTTAGATTGACAGATATTCGGTCAGGTTGCCATTACGGAATATATTTGAGAAAAGCCTCTTTAGATTGTAGTGGCATATATCAAGTCATTAAAGGAAGAGTAAATAATGGACTCAGTGAACAATAATGACTCAAAAGCTCTGGGTATTTAAAGTCATTGGTCCTTCAATTACGGCACTATTACCTCGAAAGGTGTTGGTTTACCATTTCTGATATCGTGACTCGTATTTTGGATAGTTGGGTATGGAGGTACGATCCGGGTGGAGTTTTGAACCTTTTCTATCGTTTAGGATTGTCGCTACTACCATTTAAATACTTAAGTACAAGTATAATCTACACAAACAATGCGCTTAAAATACTTTATCCAACAGCAATATGTTAAATAATCTTTTTTGGTAAAGAAATATTCAGAATTGTTTAATCTTTCCGTTCGATAAGCAATGAATCAATGAGAAACTTCAGCTAGATTTTTCACCTTCGGATAAAAATTGTCACTTCATTAAGTTGTCACCGGTGCGAGCTGCTTGTCCCGCATTTGCTATGAAAAGATTCTTAACGAAGTACAGACATTTCAACAATACACACAGAGAAAGACACTTAAAACCGCGTCCGATCACGCCGTAATTTATCAAGTACCACTCGTTCCCTGTTGGCGAAAGCAGCATGCGGTGGTAGTTCCTTTACGTATAAATCACACCATGTCCTTGCGCGGCACAAAACCGTACCAGGACGCGACCGATCGGGAGGGTAGGAAAAGAAATAGAATTTAATGACTTTTAAGTAACACCTTGCCGTAGCGCTTGGACACGGTTTTCCCCTGGATGTCCTTGGGGGAAGGAGGATGCATTTCTCTAGCGTTGTCTTGCGCAGGACAGCAGCAACAATCAGCCGGCCACAATGGTCACCGGTTCGGCCATAAACCGATCACAACCAGACACGCTCGATCGTTTTTCTTTTCCAGCGAAGGTTTTTGTTTTGGGTTTTTCCTTTCTTTTTCTTTTTTCGCTTTCCGACCCCCCGGGGGGGGGGAGATCGATGCATCGTGTGCTTCCATCGACCATTGTCCACCACCGATTCGATTGGCAATAGATAATGCTGACCCCGGCGCTGGAACAATGGGACACCGCAAGGACTTCTTGCAAGACGACAGTGCAGCGTTTGGGATGTGCCGAGCGGTCAACGATGATGCTGGGCCCGGCACAGAACAATGGCAAGGTAGATAGCGGGAAGGAAAAGGATAGAAAAGGACACTCAAAAGGCACACGAGGTAGAGCAAACATACAAACAAACCCATACGGTAGTGTAAGGCGATGGATAAAAATGCAGCTTGCGACTGCAACTGCATCCTATTTGCTCACCCAGCGAGGTGTCCTTAAGCACCGCAACCCGGTGCGGTGTGCACGGAATGGTCAGCGATGGAAGAAAAATGTACTAGATCGAAAAGGGACTGATTTATAGCGCTAAAAGGCAACCGAAAATCCTATTGTTTCTGCCAATCGGTTGCAGTTTACCGTTCGCTTGCAGCTAACATTACAAAAGCGCGAAAAGGTAGGGCACGGTTAGGAGAATAGCACCGAAGACCTGAAGAGAGAGATGACGACGAACCGATTCCTTGGCCCATTTTGGTTTGCGCAACGGTGGCGTTGGCATTCCAGGAACGGTGTGGAAGAAAAATGCATCCTTCCCGGGATGGCTGTTGAAGGGTGCAGAATTAAGGACAAATGAATGGAAAAATTATGGTCCATTTATTGGTTTTGGTGAAGCGCGTTCGGGGTGCACCCTCACGTGCGTTCAGGCTTTGCATCTTGACGACAATTTGAAGTCTTTTATACGTTTCGCTTCGCCGGAAGATCAACTCATGAGCAAAGAATAGATGATCCGAAATTGTTCGACAAAACGGGCCAGCGAGGGAAATATTTTTATCTCAATTTTATTGATATGAAACTATAAAATCGGGTAAGTCTTTGTTGACGGGACAACGGCACTATGGTTTGAAAGGTCAGACAGCATTCCCATAGAAAGGGTCAAAGGAAATCAATTTTAAGCGCACAAAGCAATCCAGAGCCCGAGCTTCCAGAGAACGGTGACCAATTTTTAAAAATAGAATGTTGATATTGAGTTTTTATTGGAAAATAATCACATGCAGCGCATCAGTGGTGATACACGCATCAATTCTCTACAGCCCCACTTCGGAGGAGTTTTCTAATTCCGGTACGAACCGGGCGGTAAAGGAAGATCTGGAACGGTTGGAGATGGGACGGGGATCGATCGTACTGGACTCCAAAAGATGATGCAATCAGCATGGAATCAGTACCGAGAATTTCACCATGATTACGTGCTGGGTAAGCCGTAAAAGTGGACCACTTTCGAATCACCCAAAACACCGTCGAAATGTCCTTCCACAGGCAGTGTTTGATTACTTTACGACCTTCCCTCGATCTCGGCAATGGTCGAGGCGACGAACGAATTAACCGATTGATGGGCGATTTTACAGCCGCGACGATAAACGTATTTACTGCTTCCAGTGAACTGTCTTTCTCGGGGTTGTTAGAAAATTGTTAGAAACAAAAGGGGGGAAACAGGCAGCACTGATGATCACCGATTGATCACGTACGGCCTGGATCTTACCGGCCGGCAGTTTGGGTTTTTTGGGTGATGGATAGTTTTACTGCCCGATATTCGATACGCGGCGGGTCGTCCACCGTTGGGTTGGATAATTGGTGGAACACTACGGTTGCTCATAACCGTTTCGTGTATCACCCAGGCCCCAGGCACTTAAAATTTGTGATCCAAAATCAACAACTGATTTTGTGGTTCGATTGTATTTTGGACGGGGTTTATTGCTTTGGTGTGATTTGGGGGTATTTTAGTGCGTGAATAATCGAGGTATGCATGTTGGAATGGAAAATCACTACCAAACACAGTGGTATCAACTTCTTAGTTTGAGATAACGCTTGACCAATTTGCTTCACAGAATTTGTTTCGTGTCATACTTATCGGTGTAAATTATATTATTTATCTGGTTTTTAATCAAAATTTACTTTGTTAGTTAATTTATCGTTTGTCGTATATACAGTCAAATCGCAAAATTGAGCATACACTTCAAGGAAAACGAATGATGCTGTTGGTTTTGGAGGAAATATTTGATGTATCGAGTTAATTCAAGCATGCTTGGGTCAGGTATTTATCGTACTTTTTAAATATCTTATTATAGTTTATTAACATTCTTTATAATTGCTATAAATTGGAAAAATTTCCTGTATTGGGCATCGTAAAACTGAGCACACTCTTCAAATTTTAGAAAAAAAAAGTCTGTCTTTTGAAAAAAAGACAGAAAAGGAAAATTTGAAAAGAAATGTTTTTAACTATTCTGTATGACCATCTTTAGTAGCCAACACAGTTGGTAGGTGGCGAGCCATTGATTTCACGAAATTCCTGGTAGGTGGAAAACTGTTTCAAATGTTTTTTTTCTTCGCAGATTTAAGTTCTTTTTGTTTGCTCTATATTTCCTTCCACAATCAATGTTTTCAATAGGTTCATATCTTCCTACCATAAGTGCTAGATGGGATTCAAATCGGATGATTGAGAAGGTTTTGTTAGCTGTTTAGGGTCAAATAGAGCAACCACACTCGTACTTAGTACAAGGTGTGTTTGGGATCCTTGTCCTTTTGAAAGTAGTAGTCATGTGGTGAGTTTAGTTTCATTACTGCTAATTCTAGGATGTTAAAATAATCGAAATTGTCCATGGTGGTATTAAGAAATTGTATAGAAACAGCTCCTTTAGCAATCATTAAACCCAATAACATAACGCTTCCTCCACTGTGGATGACTGTTGAAGTCAAATGCTGTCTCTTAAACGCCGAATTGGACTTTTCTTTCTTTGGACATGTAGATTTATTTTAGTCTATTCGCTGAATATAACCTTGTTCCAGAACTTCTGCGGCTTTCCAACATTTTTCCTTGCAAATTCCAGTTTCTTCCAAATTCTTCAATATTCCTCATGTAATATATCGTTCATTGTCTACTGTTAGTATCGGTTTTTGTCCTCTATGTCTGATTTTTTAACGTGCAAAACAAAAAAACTCAAACAAGCGAAAATAAAATAAAAACATTTGGAGCAGTATTAAATCTACGTAAAAGTCATGATACAGTGCGATTAACGATGGCATAGTAGATCAATCTATTCAAACGTTTTGTCCAATTTTAGTAGTTTTTTTTAAGATTTAAGAAGTTTAATTGCTAAATTACCTTCAGACCTGCTCCAAATCTCAGATACTGATTATTTCGATGCGCACAAAATATTCTTCTACGTGGCGTTTTGAAGCAACTATGATGACAAAACATCACCATGACAAGTACTAACTTCGTTATTAAGATATTAATAAGTATTACTTAGTTATTAAATAATCATTAAATTAAGTGCTAGCTACATGCGATTGTATTTTTACTGTTTAGGTTGCATTGGTTGGTTTAGGTTAGGTTAGGAGCGGACAATGTGTAGCTAAGGTCTAAAAAGGCTAAACTATACAACAAGATGTCGAAGAACTTGTTAACTCTCCGTAATCAGAACATATTATATTGAGAAATTAAGGGTAGTTGGACTCATTAATATTCTGTTTTGTAGTTCGAAATTTTCTATTTATCAAACAATAATCAAAACAAAACATTTAGAAACTCTTTATGCTTGTTAAAACTGTTGTGAATTTTCACTATGCAATAAACTCTTGCAACTATACCGGGTTATTAAAAACACATCATCAGCTCTCCAAAAATTTAATACATCACGATTGGGTGTTTGCCCGGAATGCACTCCCGAAACACATTATCAAACAGTAATAAATGTGCCCCAACGAATCCCGATCGTCCAAATCGCACAAATACCTCCGTAATAACAATGCTTTCGGAAAGTGAAACAAAAAAAAATCGCCGGAAAAGATGAAAGCTGGGCAGATCCTACGATTACAAACAGTGCCCGGTCACGAAGCATCTCTAGGGATACTCCTTAATCCCGTCTCATTGCTTTCCCGACCCCGGTACGGTAGGAACTCCGGTTGGATTTGGCTCTCGAAAAATAAATACTTCACCCGGGTGCGCATAATCCCGTACCCGATAATTATCACCCATCGATACCCCGATAGAGGGGACCGTCTCGGGGTCGTAAAGATTTTGGCGCCCAGCAACGCCCGGATCGAGGACATCCGACGCAGAACCGGTTGTACGCACGTTTGAGCGATCTTTGATTGGGCGATCGGCCCGGTGGTGATGGTTTGGTCTGCAACCAAAGGCGAACATTTTTTACTTTCCGCTTCATAACGTCCGTAGCCGCCCGTTAATGGTTAAATGGTCATTTCCGCTTCGTTCTTTCGGGCGGGTAAGTAACGACACACTTGAGCGAAAGTCTTGACCGCCATCGCCACCGCCACGCGGTGGAGGAAGGGCTGTTGTTTCGAAGCAGAAGAGAAAAAAAGGTGCCAGCAAAGACAAACCACGCACTGAGAAACGCCCTTTCGGGACCGATGAACCTGGACGGTGCGACGGCTTGAAACAAATGGGATATAATTTCATACCCGATTATTAAGTCCAGGTGAGCTTGCGTTTGGGGGTTTTCGGTCATGGGAAGGTTCGGTTCGAGAGCTGGGCTGACTAATAGCGAGGTGATCGTTGGTTTGCCGGGTCGAAAAAGATCTACGACCGAGCAGAGGCAATTTTTGACAAACACTTTCCTGTACAGTGTTGCTAAAAACAATGGCCGAAACAACAACGGAATAAAATAAAACTATTTCATTTTGATGCTTAATTAGTTAAGTCTGTTAATAGTATAAAATTTGCTATTAATTTGAAAAAAGAATAAATATTATTTACAGATTTGTGCTTGTGGAATTATTTTGCGGTTAATTTATTTTATGTTGTGTTATTTTTTTTTTACTGGTCATTTTGTCCTGATCCTGATTTAGATTTTGTTTCCGTTTCATTTAATTATTAAAGTTTTATGTATTTTACCCAAGAAATATTATCTTTTGAAACTGTTTGAGTCATTTGTTCGAATGCAATGTTCTTTCATGTTCTTCCATGTTCTAAAGTGTTGAATGTTGAATATTTCATTTCTGTTTGTTTTTAGATCCGGGTCTCTTTTTGCAATATTCCCCCAGGCTTATGGCAAAAAAACTAGTTTTATAAAGTTATCAAAAATTCCCTCGATTATGATAATTTTATAAATATAGTGTGAAGGTTTATGAGGAAACTAAAATCAATGCAAATTATGTAACTAAAAACGTAGTTTTTTAAAATTAAATAATTATTGCATAAATTATGTTGACACATTTTTATTTTTTTTTACATATTTTACCTTATATCGAGCAACTATTACAACTACTGCATGTGTTTTTTTTAAATTTCATCAATGTCTAGCTTAAATATATAAGCAAATAACAGTTTAATTCTCTATTCGAAAAGCCATTTATTTATCTCGCGAGTAATGTGCAAATGTTGTGTCCCACACTGTAGGGCAATCGTTTACTTTATTTCCTCTAAAACGCCACTGCTCCTGACACGGCTCGCGGTTGAATGGATCACTCCTACCGGTTCGTCATTATCCGTTTTCTTTTTTTGCCAGATTACCGCAAATCATCCTAGACACGGGGCCTCAGATGAACTTAGAGAAGGAAAAAACGAAAAGAAAAAAGGAAATATACCCAAGACAGATCCATCGGAGTGCCGAACACAACCGTCCAGTCCAGTTTCACGCCTTCTTTGGCGATTTGGCGGCCCTCTGGCAAACCCCCCTCCCACCACCGTTCCAAGCGTTACTTGCGTCTCCTAATTAATGGCATAGAGACCCGTAGAGAATGTGAATGGAAATGAGGAAAATTGGACTGGAATTCGATTTTAATTGAAAGCATTCGAATCGAATCTCGAGTTCCGATTCTTCGGAACCTTTTTTTTTCGTCGTCTTCTTCTATTGCTAAACGTTCTTTCGTTCGCCTTGCGTAGCCCTTTCGTACGCTCCTTATCCATTCATTGCTGGAAGCCGTACCATATCTTTTTCTTCTTTTCGAAAAAACAGCTTAAACCGTGTAGAATCAGAAATGAAACCAAACCGAGCGCTGGATCATTGGAAGGGAGCAAGTGGAAGGTTTTGGAGTTGTAAAACTCGACGAGTTACCCGCATTCGGTAACAAACGATGGCTACCCTTTTTGGCTACCTTTTTTCGGCTGCGACCCCTCCAGGGTGAACCTGCCCGAGTATGACTAATTATCAATGGGAATATTCCTGATTGAAGCCCCGAATGTGTATCGGACGGGCTCCGTACGGTTCCGCTACGGTTGCGTTCGGGCAGGTGCTCACCTGTAATGATTAATTAACTTCTCGTATGCTGCGTACACACGCAGCCCTTCTTGCCACTCTACACAAGCTCCCCGCAGATTTTGCAATTTCCAGGCGCAGAATCCACCAATAAGAATCGATCGAAAGCCTTTCGGGACGACTGGATGAATGCAACGGAGCTGCAACATTGAAGCGCGATCAATTCCGATCCGTTTGTGATGATCGATCGATCGAGAGCAGTGTGTACACGCGGAGTTTTATGTGTTTTACTTTCCCACTGCTGACCGTGGAGTTACGCTGATCGTAAATTATCCTCATCCCGTCCCGTTGGAGTGGAATTTTTCCCGAGCGCATCCCGAGACATTCCTGGGTCTGGGGGCGATGTGCACGCTGAACAAATGCGCATGGGGCGCATCGAATTTGGCTGTCGCTACTGCAACCGTCGGTGGGAATGGTGTGGGCCCCTGGGTGTTGGTTGCATTAGGCGCGCGGATTCTTTCCTCATTCCAGAACGGTTGATGGGGCCACTAAGCTATTTATAGGCATTATGGTGAGAATGGTTGTGCGAGTTGATATGGCGACTTGGTTTTATTGGGATGGGAGTATGTAGGTTAGGTTTCGGTGACTGCCGGGCAACAGATCTTGCTATTGCTGTAACAATGGGTGGGCAGTGTAAGATAATCCCTATTCATTTCAAAACAGGTGTTTGGATTATTTTTTGTTGCTCCAAACACGATTTAATAATAATACAGTTGTTTGTTTTTTGCCATGTTTTAGTACGGGTGTGACGGTGTGGTAAACATTCTATAGTAAAAATGATTCATAATTTACTGTTTTATATTAAAAATGTTGATTCATCAGAAAAATCATGAATGAACTATTAAAAACGACGTGTATTTGAACATTGTAATAAAAAGTAATAATTTTTAAATTTTTCGTATGAATGGTCAAATGATCAATCTTGGAGAACAGAGCAAGACATAATTCTACATAAGATATTTGTATGTGTTATCGACGTACTTAATCTTGTTTTGTTTTTCATTTAATTTAATTTTATTTATTTCGTCCAGTTATCCAGCTTTTGTAAACTTACCTAACGATTTATTTCTAATTGAACAGATTTATTACACAAAACATAATTAACTGTTCAAACATCAGTATAATAAAGTCAAAGTAAACTAACATGGACAAAGTTCCTTATGTTTCTTTTAGTTTGAACAGAAACCGACATTTTTATCTAAAGTGCTAAGACTTTTACCATTTTTATCAGAATAATGAATGAGCCGAAGTTTGTTGTCCTGAAATCTGTGTTTAGAAATGCTTTGGTCCTCATTGTCCTGTTAGGAATATCCATCTTTTCTGGAAATCTAGTTTTTCTGTTTGTGTAAGAAGAAATACTAAGCCGTTATTTATCGGAGTTTATTTAACAAATAATCTAAGCCTTAATAATTTATTTTTTTTTTAAATCTCCTTAATGTCGATTTTTAAATTGTATTCTGAATCGAAACAATTAACTTAGGGATTCGTCAAGGCCTTTGATATTCTTCATGAGCTCACTTAATTAATGATCATTTTGCTAGTTGTTTTAACTTCTTATTTTACTGCTCTGAAAATAATCTATGTTCGTATTTTTATTTAATCTAAATTTATTGTTATCCAGCTTTTAAGTTGTGTTTATAATATAAAGGTTTCCTATGTTTGAGCTACTTGAACATGTGTTATGTTCTAAGGTGATTAATTTTAACTAATAGTTATTATATTAGTGTATTATTGTTAAATGTAGTTATAATTTTAAGTATTTATTCAAAATAATCGAAGAATAATCGTCCTAAATCACCTGCAAGCAATTTAAGTAAGGTAAAGGTAAAGGAATCCATTTATTTAGATGGGAATAAAAAAAAACTAAAACTTAGTACCTTTGAATTTGTTGAAAACGGAAAACAGAATTTAAACTGAATCAAACTGAGGTATAATATACATCCAGAACGAAGAGATAATCGGGGCGAATCAACAACCGTGCAGTGCTTGCAGCTGCCTCGGGAACTGTAATTTAGAAGTAATTATTTTATTATAAGTCCGTTTCTCATCTGCATCGTTAGCATTCGCCTCCATCCCTGAAGGGCAGGGCAGGATTCGGACCGGTAGATCGGAGTCCCTTAAAAAAAAGCACCGGGCTAATTCTAACTCCACTCCTACTGCTGTACACGCAGCTCGGTCGCAGCGGATTCACTGTAGCAATTTGTGGTTGTTCCACGACGCGCCCGACCAATCTCGAGACCGATGCTAACCGATTCCAGAGATCGTAAACACATAAACCCCGGGCCGCGCTGCTTTTGTGCGCCCTTCGAAATCGTGCATCGATTCAATTTCCACTCACGATTGAAGCTTCGACCGTGCATGCTATCATCACCGGTTCCCGGGCGTTTGGAGTTGTATGATAAATTTAAAACCGACCATAAATTTACAATTCGTCCGCGGCGTTCGGCGTGCTCTAAAATTAATGCCTCCACCGGCCCACCTCGTTGGGTGCGTTTGCTTTCCCGAGCGTAGTGCAACCAAACGATCGGTGGATTCAAATGGGACGGAAAATGAAAAGCGAAACGGGCCCCAGAGTACGTTCTAGTTCGTGCCACGAAGACACACACTCACACGTAACCAATGGCCGGCACACGCCAGGGGACATTCGTTAGAACAAGGCACGGCACTTTTCCGACGGCCATGGTTTCCCGTCGTGATTCAACCTGGATCGGGAGAAATCAAAAAACTCGCCGAAACCGACAGCAGCACCGTGGTTCGACTTCTGAAAGTAATCTGTTTCTCTTGTTTAGGTCGTGCCTGTTTTTTTTTGGGGGAAAAAACAAAGCCGAAAAGAAAGAATCCAGACCAGCTGAAAGTGTGTAATAATAAATAAGGAAGAACAATCCACTCGCCCATTTGTCTTTTCGGTAGAGATGCACTTTTGTCTTTGCCGATGCAGTTTTTCCTCGTACCGGTCTTGCCCTTCGGAGACAATCGCTTGAAAGACTAAGAACCAAGGCGCATCCGTGCACGGCAAACATACCTTTCGGGCTTATTGAATGCGGGGTGAGAAGAATGGCACGCATTAGGGCGCTTTGCGTTTTGTGTTCTGCTTCTTCCTGTTTGTTACCCGACTGTCTACGGCTGACGTCGTGATTGTATGTATTCTAAATTCTTTTCGAATTTACATTCCCCTGCAAACATGGTCGGCAACCGTTGCATCACCGTTGCAGCGTGTCACTCTGGCCAGTGCGAACGGACTGGCGCTGGGCAAGGTTCTAATGATCTAAGCCGTTCCGCTGTACGGACGGTTCACCGTTGGAAGGAAATCTCCTGCCATGCCTTAGAAATCGATAGCACGACACCTGGAGGAAGGGTTCACCGTAGGGTTTCGTGTGTCTATTGAATGTTGTGCATTATTTGGCTGCTGGTTGACTGACGATAATCTGGCGCAGCACACAATACACGGAGCGGTACCGCTTTTTACATTCTCTGATGTAATAAAAGCTATTTTAGAAGAATTTTCCTAGAAATATTGATTTAAGGTTAAATTAATTCCGAATACTTTGAGGCCGAATCCTCAGGATGTAATGTAATGTCATGTCATTTATGGCATTTGTTTTGTTGTTTGTTTTACTTTTTGTATGACGGCCAGGGCTGTATTAGGCCTAAGTTATCACGTAGCAGGATGGTCAGTCACTGCTACATTTGTGATAATTGGAAAATGTTTTGTGAGATCATCTTCAAGAGCCATCAGTATTTATTATATAATAAAAGTTGTAATTTTAAAAATGGAAAAAGAACTATAATGAAAAAGAATAATTTCAGATGGTTGGTATTTAGGACAAAAAAACAGCTAGTTCAAAAAATTCCTTGGAGACAAAACCCTGAGGACTATATTTGGAAGTCCAACTCTTCAAGCTCTCTACTGACCCATAGACAGAACTGCACCTGACACCAAAGAGCCCTATCACGTCTTCTAATAGGACATTATCTTACACAAACACCTAATGGAAAAATCTACTTCTCCACTGCGGAGTTACTGTGGAGTTATCATCCTCCCTCCTAGTTACTACCTAGTCCATTATTTGGAATTCACACAACAACGCTCCACTTTCCAACTGGACTCTATACTATCCAACAAGACACAAGAACAATATAAACTTATCCGTTTCGTAGTACAAACATAGTATTCTTAATGGGACTCCACTTACAACAGTAGAAGAGACGAATAAAGTCCATTAATTCAAAGTCTCTATAACATTCCAATCAACCATTTTTGACAGCTGTCTATCAAATGCGATTGTTATCAGACTTGAAATCCCACTAGGTAGTGGTCTTGGCCCTATTCTTTTTACCATGTACATTCACGATATCAAAGAATTAATTAAAGAATTAAGTAAGTGCTGCAAAACATATGGAAGTTGCTATAAAAAAAATGAACAAAGATTCCGAAATAACCAAATTTTTATTTTTTTATTATTATTCCTGGAGTACTTGAGAGCTGAAATATAAAAAAAATCCTAAAGTTAATGAGCCTCGTATGCCTATCTATTTGTCAGCCCGGTGTTGGAACGCTTTTTTTCTTGAGAATATTCGAAACTTCAGTTCGTTACCTCAAGATATTGCTAGACAACGTGGATTATCAGATGTCCGTAGACACTTTGAGACGTATATAGCGAAATGTGTTGATTTGATGTTTTGGTGTATAAATGTACACTGGATGTGTAGTGAATGTTTTGTATTTTTGTCGCGTTAAATCTTCTTGTTTGTCTATAAATCTAGCTCGTTGTTAAACGGTCTTTAGCAGCAAAGTTGTGAAGATGATGATCGAACTATTAGATATCCTTTTGACAAAGTTTTAGTAATTAATTTTCACGTCCAATTAAGCTTCGTATTCTCTCAATCAATTATTATTAGTTATTTTGTTATAATATTTTTCATCGTGCACCTTCAGTTTCAAAATAAGCAAAAATGTTTGTATGCTGGAGCTTTTATTTAAATTTCTAACTAGCATAACTTTTCATCAAAAAACATGAAACTATTCTATAAATTAAGAGAAAATCGTGTGATACATTATGCAAATATTCAAAATTTATAAACATTAGCGGCATAAAATTACCAAATTACTTGAAAAATTGTTAATGTGTGAATTTAATCAAAAGTTGACGCTTATAAATTGTGTTTCGCTCACCTCTTGCCCGGTGCACCAGCACTCGAAATAGTAAAACATGAAACAATTTGTTAAGCAATTTATTTCCCCCACTCCATCGTTCAGTGCTACGGAGAACCGTCCAAGTCCAATTCCAATTTCCTTTCTGCTTTCCTTATTTTCTGCAACACGAAAGAGGAAATCTCGAAATGCTTTTACTCTGTTAGTGACGTTTTCTATTTTACGTTACTGTATGATTTTCTTCCAGTGCAAGAACGTTTGCTTTTTTTCCTCTATTAAATTTCAGATTGTTGCTACTGCTTGGGCCTCAACAACTCCTGATGTTAAATGCACAACACGAGGTGTGGCACGGTGTAGTTCCTTTTCTAGTGGTCGCCAAAACATCTCATGGCATGCTCGAGGGCAACAAGCGTCCGTTGGGAGGCTATGCCCAACGGGTTAGCATGGGCTGAATCGTACTCGTGCCGAATGCGATTGCATCGTTGAGGTTCATTCTTCATTTTCCAAAAGTTCTGGCACGGCATACCCGCTGGAAGCTGAGATGCAGTCATTTTGGACTCGGTTTTGGGTAGTGGAAATATTATTCTATGCAAAACACTGACAGCAAGCATGTTTCGTTAGTGAAATTTACTGGAAATGAGTAAACCGTTTCGACTTAAGCAGGGAAACGCGCGGGTTTCGGAGGTGGTTAGCAGGGTGGAAAATGTGGAAAAGCTAACACCACAGTTCCTTGTGGATAGAATCACATGGAAGCGGGTTTGATCTTGCGGTCGGTTGGTGATTGTAGTAGTTGGAAAGTGTTGTCTTCTGTTGTGATAGTTGTAGAATAGGGATCAAAACTGGTTATGGATAAACTATGGTTGTTTTAGTGGGTAAAATTATATTAAGAGATTTCGTACTAGACGTTTAAGAACATGTACAAAAATAATGAAGTAGAGCAACGATTAAAACATGTGTTAATATTCAAAATAAATTAAAATTTAGACAGATATTGTCATTATATTAAACACGAACATATTTTCATCTGTATGAACGAAACTATTTATCATCTAACAAATGTAAGAATTTGTGGATCTCTAGTAGATTATCTTGGATTAAAATTTCCTGAGCATGTTTGTTTGTAAGAAAGCACTAACATAAATGAATACAACATAAAACCCATCATTGACTACAGAACTGCATACTTAATCATCACCATGTCCCGGACGGACGGAAACCGAAACTATTGGAACATTTCGCATGCTCTCATCTTTTTGTAATTACAGAAAGTTCAGTTAAATATTAATCATGGTGCTTCCCCGAGCGGTCGGCACATAGGCACACCCGGTCACCAGCGGTGTCGATCGGTGCCGTTGTGTCTCGTTTTGTCGTAAAGTTTGATTATTTATCACTCCCAACTGGACTGGCCTTTCCCTCCCGAAAAAGGAGGCTAGCCGCAACGCCGAAAACTATGACCTCTTCCGTACGCACGTCGATCGGACGTAGCGGAAACCCGGAACCCGGTGTGGCACCAGTGGTCGATTCTGGCCGGGTTCTTCCGGTTGCGGGTACGTTTACCAATCTTTGACCGGGTTTTCTGTTGGACCGGTCCGGTGGCAAGCGATGGTGAAGCGAAAACCGAGCCACATCATCAGATTTATGAAATTTTAATAAAACACCCGAGTAAGACCGAGTGCTATAAATAATAATTAAAATTTATATCCACACCATATTGTTCCAGCACGTTGAGGTCGGCTTTCCGGGCGGGTGACAAAACCCGTTCGTGGTGGGAGCAACGGGAACGGAGCGAGGGGAAAACTTGAGGAATAATGACCGGGCGTGTACTAGTGAGCTGCTGGAATCTAAGGAACTGGAAAGGATCTCAAGACAAACTTCGCATGAGTGGCATGCTTTGGCATGGGTTTAGGATGTCGAACGTACTTGTTGGAGAAAATTTGCAACGAAGTTTCTGAGCTATATCTGATCGCAAAATACATATCATTATCTTTTAATAATTGAAGTGGATATGTAAAAACTATATCACAAACCTTTTAAACTCATAAATGATTGTTTATAGTAATTGAGTAGGAGTACGTGTACCAATTGTTGTGCTAAAACCGAAAATGTGGAAATATTAAAATACGTGGATTCCAGATTGATTTAACATATTGTAATACCTATATTTTAGAAAAATTCCAAGTTTTTCTTTTGCTTTCAAAAATACAACAATTCCTTATTGATTTACTAAGAATTAATATTTCTTTGATTTACGTTTTTAATGAAACTAGAGTATGTAATTGTAAGTGTATGTAATGGGGCCGGTCTTAAACGGCAGGACCGGGGTTCAAATCCCATCCGGACCGTTCCTCCGTAGTGAGGACTGACTATCCAACTACGTGGTATTAATAAGTCTCGTAAGCCAGAAATGGCAGGCATGGCCGAGCAGGTCGTTAGGCCAAAGAAGAAGAGAGTATGTAATTGATGTCATATGGATGAATAAAAAATTGTTTATGACGCCTTTGAACTTAAAACATACAGTGTTTGGCCATTAAATGATGTTAAATAATTATTTTATTGGATTGAAAAATAGCGCAACAATTAGTGTAAGGGAAATCTCAAAGCTCCTTATTTTATGCTATTCTATTGCTGTCGGCATGAGCTGTAATATTGACTGTCAAAGCTTCAATATCTATTAAGAGATATGCAGTTATAAACTGAGGAAGTTATTAATGTAATTCATACTTATTATGTTTGTTGCAAATTATATTATGTAATTATGAACAAACAGCAAACTTCCAGGATTTTGAACTGACTGCACAAAATGCTATCCTGTGCTGTCAAAACGATCCAAATTTTTTCGCATAAAACCACGATTTCAAAGTTAATAAAAATTGTGCTATTCCAATAGTGTTGGATGATATTAGATTTTGAAATTTCTTCAAAAATATTGAATTTTCTTTTTATGTCTATTTTCTCGAGTGCAATCCATTCTACCTCTGAAATTTGTTAGCCGATTGGTAAATATATAGCATAACAATTAGAACAATCGCTATATTAGCGAGGTTTAGGAAAATTTCTATAACTTTTGTGATAAATGATAACATTATAAAATTTAAAATGTAAAATGTGTAGAAAATCTGTGTCTATGAGAGTAATCCTCCTATGAGAAAATTCGTGCAACAATTTTCCCACATTCGTCATTTTTGTGAAAACGCTGAACAAAACCCGTTAATAATTGGTACACTTATCATAATTGTTTTTTTTTTTTATGAAATCATCAAGGAAGGATTGCTTTTGTTCTACACGAATTAACGTGACAGTATCACTAAAATCTATTGGTATTTATTTACAATACCTATTTTTAAAGCAAATTATCATTTTTTTCGAATTAATATTCAATTTGCGTAGTTTAAAGCCTTCCACAACCTAATGCTGAGCGTATTGAACGCTTATCTCGCCGTAAATCATGCAGATTTAGTTTTGTGCCGTAACAATGTAATGCTATAAAATAACGACTGACCCGTGCGCCGGTATTATTCCCGGATCGGTCCATTAATATAAATTATTTTTTCATTTGTCAAAACGCGCGCCGCTGGACGGTGGCGGTGGCTGGGATACCATCGTTAGCGAGATGACTCCACCATAATGCGTAATAGAATTCCCGCCCGGACGCGCGACAACAAACGGTTTCGCGTATTCGTGCAAAGCTCATTTTAGTTGTTACCGGTTGGTGGAACGGTGAGAAAATATTGTCCATAAAAACCAAACCAAAACAAAATGCAATCATTTCCAGCAGTGTTTGGGGAGTTTGCAAAACACAAAAAAAAAAGATTTTCCACACCATGAAGTACACAAACAAATTGGAAAACTTTTGTACGTTTACTCCCAGTGGTTCTTCCACCAGTCCGTGCGTATGCTGCGTTATTACCGCATTCCGAAAGGTGGTCCCTAACGGCCCGAACATTGCACATGCAGCAAACACGCGACCTCCCGAATATGGTACCATTTCCGTATCCTTCCAACGCAACACGCTGGTCCGCACTAGCCGTGGGTGGAGAAAACGCAGAATAAACTTTAAAGATAACTTCATTTGCGTTGGCTTAGCAAAATTTTCTCAATATTTTTTCACCGCCCCGGTTCACCTCGTCCTGCTTGACCGTGACACATTTGGAGCGAAGCGGGGTTGTTGGTTGGGATGTGTTTGCCTGGGGCTTCGTATTCGTAGCACCACCGTTTGGGGTGGTTTCGCGAGATGATTTATGGTTTACTCTTTTTGGCTGAATATTCCTAATGAACGTTACGCCCTAACCGGATGAAGAAAGCGATCCAATACATCTGTGCCTTGCGTGGAGTGGTCGGGGAAATGGAACAGAAGCGTCGGAGCTTTAACAGCCGCGATGCTATCTGTTAAATTGAAAAACTACTCATAATTAAGTCAGTTAGTCGAGACCGCGGTTAGTCGAGGTGAAAGGCGTTTTGTACCTATTTTGTTGTTTTAATTTAAAATATGAGAACACAAAACATATTAATGTTATTAGTTTAATTATATGAATCGCTGCAATACTAGTAGAACATTTGTTTTTTTTTTTACAAGCTAATGAATCTGTGACCTTTTAGTTTACATCTTATAGACAATATCTGTAATCTATCTAAATATTTTTTTTAAATGTTATTTTCATCTTTACTTTTTGGTCCGAACATACTTCTTTTTTAACATATTGTTTATTTTCTTTTTAAATTATTTAATTGGTTTGTTCTTTTGCATTTGATGTTGCACATATTTTCTCAATGTTTTATTTTGAGTAGAGTCTTATTTAGAGTTTTTTAATTGTTAAATACTGTTGTTATCCTTCCTTTCTGTTTCAAACTCATTTCTTTCATTTTGTTTCATGTTACTTAAATTATGTTATTATGTTACTTCCTTTCTACTTTTCAAGTATTTTCCTTTCTTTGTTACATTTGTAGTTATACATTTTTTATTTGAGATAGGAAGTTAAGTATTTCTTTACACTGATTTGTTAGTTTTTAGTGTCTCATATTACTGTAAAATTACTTTGCATGTTTCTGTTCATTTGCTACTCTCTTTTCTCATTTTGTGTATTTTATACCTATTGGTATCATCACTATAGTTCGATTCTAATTTTACTTATTAGTTAGTTTATTATGCATTTATGCATTGCTCGCAAAGTTTGCTTGAAATATTAATTATTTTTTTCCGTTTAATTTATGATAGCTTTTTTGTAATTTATATTATTGCTATTGACCCTTTACGGTCATACCGGCCATTTAATGGCTTACTAGAACTGATGGTACCACGTAGTTAGGTAGCCGGACGTCACTATCTAAATGAAGTATAGGTTTAAGTGTTAGCCATTTGGCCTGGTAATTTTTTACGATTAAAAACAAAATAGATTTATAATTTAATATGTTATTTAAAAAACCATATAAACGTGCCTGATTATGGCTGTCAGTGGAAGATTGTGAAATAAGAATTCTTTTTCTAAGCTTGTATATCACTGAACGAAAATCAAACATTGGTATGCATTGTGCAATAAAACATTTGTTCTGCTTTTCTTGCATCAGCATCTGCGAGGAAAATATTCAATTACTGCTGGAAAAACAATTCATCTCCAGAACAGACCGGACTCAATCTCCGAGTGTCACTCAGCGCAACGTCATGTATGCACTGCCGCTCAAAATTCTTGCCATGCCCGAGCGCGTCATAATGCAAATATTATGTAAATTTTAAAATTTCCTCCTTTCAAAAAAAAGCAAGCAAAAGCGGAACGGAACGTTAAGCAAAAGTGTTGCCATAACAGCACCGGTACAGTGCTTGAGTGGCAGAATGGTTTGCCGCGATGAAATGAAGGAACGTTTCCCTGGGACGTTTTGCAATAACTAATTTTCGCACTGGTTCCCAAAAACATCCCGCCCGTCTTCATGCAAAATGGGCTGCAAGACAAGCCAACTTATGTCACGAGCAAACGCGTAGAACGCGTTCGGCGGTGTGGAAAATTGAAGCATTTAAAAACTGATGCCGTACGTTCGTTTTTCCACCGGTCGGGATGATTGTTTTTACCCGTTTCTGTTCATTTCTTGGTAGTGCGATTCGGGTTTTTTTCTTCATCGCTTTATTGTTGTTACATTCATTCCTGGCCGACTCCAGCCGTGGAAGCGACTGTTCGTGCAGATGAAATTGAAAAATAAAAGGTAAAGTTTTCTTCATTGTTTCAGGGAAAGAATTTTCGCAAAGCTTTTGTTGGGGGCGAACGATGGGCGAAAGTCTGTTGGTGCACAATGTGGGGAACGGTGGTAGGCAAACTTGCCGTACACTCGTTAGACCTTCGCAATGTTGGAAGCTGTTTGATTTCGTGAAAATTCTCCCCTCCGTCCCGTCCCTGGCAAACGGTACCGCAACACGTTCCATTGCTTTATTGCCGCGAATTAAATTCACTCTACGGAAAAGCAAGACGAAAATTCACTCCACTGATGGGTTGGAGGATGCTTTTTTTTCTGTTGCTCGTATTTTTGCTCGCCATTTCATTCTCGTAAGTTTTCCATTTTCGCACGAATGCTGCTCTGCCTTTTGTACTGTTTCTGGTACTCTTTTCTGGTCGCTAGCTGTCAAGGCGCTTTCCATCAACCAATCATGAAAACAACCTTTCTACGAGTGTATTTGCCACCTTTACGGGATTTTTGTGTGTTTGCTTTCGATTCAATCGCGTTTGGATGTTTTTTTCTCTCTCTCTTCTTCTGTGAAGCTGTAAACTATGTTTTCCCGACTGGGTGGGTTGTTAAAACATTTCCTCATTTCACCGGACGCACGGGTACACGCATTAAACTTACTAATTTCATTACGCTCAAAAATATGGAGTTTTCCAAACGTTTCACAGAATCAACAGGGATGAATAGCAGGCGGGTGGACACAGGACAACCAAAACCTGACAGGACCACCCCCGTTTGCTCTCGCTTTATCCCTCCCCCCGTTCACACCGACTAAAAGCATTCCGCAAAAAAACGGGAAGCGCCGGGAAAAGCCACCACAAGGGAGCAATCTACGAAACGGCTCTTGTTTCCATCATAAAATGAACCCACCAGTAACCATCGGGTGCGTCCACCATGTTCCAAAACCACCCGGTTTGTTACCGGCCTGTGCAGCGGGGGCCCGGTAATGGGCAAATGATTCAGCCGTTGCGAAAATGATAAGCCACATTATCCGGTGCTCAGCTGGTGGAAATTTTTACAGCACATTCATTGCGACCCATTTGGGAGAAGAAAAAAAAGTATGACAAAATAATTATGCAAAGTCTGGAAACGCTTTCTACCCCGCAAAGGGGGAACAGAGGCAAAAAAGGAAGAAAACTAAAATGAAAGTGAATTTTAACAGACAATGCCTTTAAGCCTTTTTGTAGGTATAATTGGATTCGTGTATTCAAGGAGAGAAATACGCTTCGTTGAGGGAGGTTGCTTTTTTTTCGGGGGAAAATGTTTTAATGGTGTGCAAATCAGACACATTTTTATTCCGATCTTTAACAACACAAAACCTTGTTTACAGATAATTAGAGTGAGGAAAACAGTTCCAGTGACTTGCACTTCAGGATTGCACTTTGTGTAAAATATAATTTTCTTGTAATGCAACAAAATAAAAACCACCGTCACACCGTTGAGCCATATGGTCTGCAGGTTCACTCGCTTCTGCTATGCTTACCGATTGACCGCCAGCTCTGTTTTATGTGCCTGTACCTTCCATGCTCGCACAACTATCGCTGCACTTGAACCACTGCACACCGGAATCGCATGTGTGACCGCAGCCGCAGCGAAGTCGTTAATTCTTTTCTCATCCCATATTTTATGCCCTTGAGAAGTATCTGCACTTGAAGCGGAAAGCGGAAATTATGGTCGGAAGTTCGTTTTTTTTCGCTCCTTTAGCTTACTTTATGCTTCCCGTAGCAGATAAGCAAGCTGAAAGGTTTATAAATTTTATTTGTTCCTATACGATATGTTTGAGAAGATAAATTAATATTTAATCAAAATATTGCAAGGCTTCAGGCAGGCCGTCCTCATCATAAACGAAAGTATCGAATTCCTTTCGGTACTGTGCATGGCAAATGAGTATATAATTACCAGCACGTGTGCAACAATGGAAGGCTCTGTCGTCTTTGGAAAGGCTCGGACGACCTTTCCGGACCAAAGCTTCTAGAGATCCCTCTTGTCCCGCTCTGATCCTTACAAATTGCTGGCAGTAAGTCTCAGGCCGCACACAAACTCCAGCAGCAACTTCATCGACACCATCAACAACCCCTCGAAAGTCACAAAACGGTGAAGGAAAGCAGACGCCACAGTCTCATGAAAGTTGCATGAAATCTCTGCCGAATTCATCATCGTTCTGGCACAGACCGGCAAAGGAAGGCTGCCAGAACCGCCTAACGAATCTTTCGGTTATCGATAAGTTGACCACCGGTTTGCTGGCCGGCTGGCGAGTAATGAAGTCCACAGCCGACGTCTGGCAGGGTGGCGTTGTAGAGTTTTAATCTTGGAGTATCGTGTTTCGCCAGACGCAATGTGTGCATGTGCCCGCCGGAGTCGATGCCAAACGGTGCAGTGGAGGCAGTTGGCGACAAATGAGCTGTACGAGCAAACCTGTGCCTAGAGTGTCTAGACGTTGGACGAGACTAACGGCTTCAAAGGGCCCACACAGCTTGCACTTATACTGGCTGTAACGCAACATTTTTGCACTCTTATGTTTACGCTGTACAATAACTCTTCTGAAGGACAGAGAAAGAAGGCTTTGGTCACTATCTGAATTTTGAACACTAATGAAACCCTCGTCAATATTGGTTGAATGGTGATTTAATCAGTGCTTTGAAGTTCTTCCTAATTAAGGATGGCTTTAGCTGTAACATGCCTTTAGACGCCACTAGCTCGTTTATTGAATATTGAAACAAATTTAGAGGGGATTACAGTTTACACCCAAACGAACAGGTGACAAATTGTGGTGCTACTCGTTACCATCATTCATGTCGTTACGGTTAAGCCCAGCATGATAGTTTGCTGTAACTTGCCGTCTTGCCGAAAACGGTTATAATCTCTTTTTACCAAACCGTATGCTGCACGGAAGCTGCAAAATTGTCTGCGGTTTGTGTGAGAAAAGTAAGTTCACCTGTTTGCATGCTATCCGGGCACTTCCGGTTGCGAAAAAGCATAGAACCACAGCCGAGAAGCCTCCGCATGGCAGCTGTGGTTCTCGAATGTTTTGGATGCATTGAAGAAGAGAGAGAGACAGAGGTTGAACGTTTGAACATGTGCAACTGCAATTGACTTTGTTGAAATTGTTTCTAGTTTTTGTAGCGGCGAGGTTTAAGAAGATTTTTACAGTCATGAGTAATGGAAAAGTTATGTAAAAATCATACATGCTTTTTAATCTTCACTTATGGTGTACGATAAAAATTTTACATACTTGTTTAATCACTAGACAAAACGGCTCTCTCTCTTCTTTGGCGTAACGACCTATTTGGGTCATGCCTGCCATTTCTGGCTTACTAGACTTATTGATACCACGTAGGGAGGGATTTACTATTGTAAAATATATCTTACAGAAATATCTAAACTATTTAATGTTTGTAAACTATTTATCAGCAATAATATACAATATTCGGTTTCATCAACATCGTCTCCATTCCTGATTGCCAAGGCTTTAATTTTCATTCCTCTGATTATGTTTTGTACCACTGATTTTCTTAACGATTTCACTGACTTTAGCTGATATTTACAACTGCAATTCTATTTCATTTTGGAATTTTTTGATGTTTCGTCACCAAATTGAAGAATATTTCAGTTGGGCGGATATCCGGTGAATTTAGTAGGTGCATGTTATCATATAAAATAAATTTCGTTCGCACAGTATCACTCCAACTCGATCCAGGCGTAATGACAAGATGCTAAATCAGAACAAAACTTGAAAGATCCTTTGTTCTTCCATATTAACTAATATTGACGCTAAGTCTAAGGCAATGAAATAATATTGCCCATGAAGATAAGAGAGATCAGCCTTTATGTAAATTTCATTATTGATCACGATGTATTTGTGTTAGTAAACAATTTCCTGACAAATTTCCGAGAACGAATTTAGTCATTTTAATACCAATTGGAACACTTTTTCCACTACCCAATTCCTCATTTTAGCAGTCAGATGTTCTTGGAAAGTTTCTAATACGCGAGACACATTTATATATGTAATTACAAGCTATTGAAGTGAACCATCGAAGAGATAGCTCTGGAATTATTATATAAAAGTATAATAATTTTTAAGAACTTTCCAGATGTTGAACAATACACCTCACTATAATACAGTACAGGTTGGTAACTATAATTTAGTTCGAAAGTTACAATAGCGTTTCGGTGTATCATATTTACGAATACACCCTTTAATTAGAGTTTGTAGTCTCATTATTCTATAAGAAATCGACTGCATCGACTATTGTCCGGTCTCTAAATTAATTTTCCATGTAGGCTAATAATTAGTATGTCAGTTAAATTCATTATAGATCCAAATACTCTGTCAACTACCAACTTGAAGCGCATGATGAGATTTCAATATGCCTAAACTATCATTATATTACTCACTCAATTGTTCTACACATGTTTTTTTTTTGCATTATGATGCCCTCATACTTTCAAACACATAATTGTTCCGAAAAGCTCAATTTGTCAGACCATGTTCTGAACTAGCCCAAGCCCTATTCACATAAAAGTTACAGCACAAAGACGCGAAACTAAACACCATACAATAAATATTATACCATGCACTTGTTTGAATCTGATTCCCTGCCGAAATTTTACTGCACAATGCTGAGAAACGACTGTTTATTTCACACGCAATGACAACCAGACAGGGGCAAGCAGAACCAACAAGAAAGAGAGAGAAAAACATGACCCAATCATCTACAGCGTCATCGTTTTCCCATTCCCTGCCCCGGCAAAAGGACATTTCCCATTTAGCAAGAATAATGAAATATTATCCTTGTTGTGTCGGCAGACCCGGCCCGAGATGGTGTCCGTCCGTTTGTCCACGGTGTCAAATTCCCACCGTTCTCGGCCGTGCAGAAGAAATCGCTTGGATGGTGCGGTCCACACTATCGGACGGTTCTGCTAATGATGTGCTTTACGTCCAGTCCTAGGTCGCTGGTCGTTTTAGTCGGTGGACAATTTTCGGTCAATCCGAAACAGCTATTAGCTCTATGTTCCGTCTTTCATCCTATTATTTTTATCCATTTCTTTTTTGCCGATAAAAATAAAACCGTTCCCATGTTGTGCCTGAAGAGGAAGGATCTTCAAGGCAATTCCCTGTTCCTGTGTTTGGTTGCTTTTCCAGTTATTTTGTCACCAGAGTTCATCTAAGCTCAATGTTTGTGATCTCATGGTCAGCGTCGGTAAATTGTGGTACAGGTTGTTCATTGTGGAGAATCCGAGCCAAATAAAATCGTACTGGATGGCTTGTAAGAAGAATTTTCTGAGCAAAATCGTCGCTTTCGATTGCATTTCACATGCCCTGCAGGGTTTGAGGTCGAGGTAGCGTACAACAAAACGAAGAAAAACCGAAAAAAAATATTCCCAGCGGCTAAGGGAAACCATTTTTTTCTGGGCTTACGTCGGAACGTTGTCCTCACAGTGAGGCGTACGAAACCAAAATAACAGAAAGCGAAAGAGAAATTCTACAAACCCAAGTGCACGTGCAACTTCTCGTGCTGCAGAAATGCAAGTCTGTGTGTACAGTGCGTCGAGGAAGATCCCGCACGAACGAGAAAGAAAGAAGCAAAGTAGCACAACGATCGAGTGGAGTAAGTGAAAGGTTTATGGAGGACCCATCTTCTATCCTCTGCCTCTTTTTTTATCTCTGCATAACATAAATCTTGTCCCAATAATGATGTCGAATGGGAAGAAACGTCGACCCTGACGAACTTGGTGTGAGTGATAGCGGAGTGGAGTCGGAAAAAAATGTATCATCACGAGAAAAGAAATCCCACGATCAGGGAACGGCCAGGAATTACCAACACTAGAGCAAAGGAAGAACTAGAAGGAACCGATTAAAATCTTCTGGGAGTAGATCGGGTATAAAAAGGATACCTCCGGCATCTCTGCGGGGCGGCTAGTAGAAGTGGTACAGGCACACAACTTGACCCAGGAACCCAGTGGACAAAACTTTTCGGAAACACATCAACTCGAACCCGTAGGCAACAAGAAGGCAGGAAGTTTTATGGTTGTTTCATCTCTTGGCATTCTTTTTTATTATTTTTTGTCGAAAGCAATTTAATGAACTCGTTTATTTTAATTCGCAATTGCCGCTGCGTACCCGTTGGTACGCACCTTTTTCACTTCGCGCGTCTAAAACCGTGGTGGACAAAAATGAAACTCGCTTCCTTTTTGCGCTATGTTTCCCGTCGACCATTGTTTTGTTGCTGCTGCTCGGTAGAACAAGTGGTATCGCGACGTGCAGATCCTCAAACCGGTACGTGTGAGTTCCAGCGGGATTCAGCTTGCGGTAATCTGAACTTCATGCTCCTACGATTACCTTGGGCGATACCTTAGGACCGTTCAACTCCTTTCAGTTCAGGTGAACGGATGAATCGTTTAATCCCCGAATTTTTCGCTCCAGCACCGGTTTACAGATCGGACACAGGGATAGGCGTTTCGTAGATGTGGTGCTGGAACTGGGGAGGACACGGCGGCTTCTGGTGGTACATCTGCTGATAGTTACAGGTGTAGATGTTAAAGTTCGGCTGATGGTACTCGATCTCCGGGAAGGATTTCACAAACTCCAGATCCTTTTCCTCCTTCAGCGTGTTGCGTTTGTTATGCCAACTCGGTCCGAGCACATCGACCAACCGATGGCGCAATCGGTACGCCACCAGGATGAACGTGGTTAGCGATGCAGCAGACGCTACCAGTACCACACCAACCACGGCCCGTTCCTTCGATTGGTGCTGATGACAGCCCAGCAATTCGGAGCTGATTTCACGCAATATTTCACCGGCGAACCGTTCCGGGTACTGGCAGATCACCCGGCTCTGTTCCGTTTCGATGGGTTTCTCGCGCAACAGATCCTTCATCCAGCGCATGTGACAGTTGCAGACGAGCGGATTGCCCGAGATGTCAAAATTGCGCAGCTGCTTCCACGGCAAAAGTTCCTCGCGGAACGTCCGGAGGGAGTTATCGCGCAGAATAACGTTCTCGATGTGGGGCAGCCCCGAGAAGGCACCTTCATCCAACTCCGCCAGCATACGGTTGGAAGCGATCACGATCGTGTCCAGGTTTGTGTTGGAAGCGAACGCACCGGACTGAATGCGGTGCAGGTTGAGTGCACCGGAGATGGACACCTTGCGCAGGTTGGAAAGTCCGAAGAAAGCACCCTCGGGGATCACCTCGAAATCGTTCTGCCCGATGGAAAGTTCCTCCAGCCGGGTAAGAATGCTCAACGCCACGGTAGGCACCTTCAGCAGATGATTGTCGGAAACGTCCAAGGATCGTACGTTCTCCAGACCACGAAATGTATCGATCGTAAGATTCACCAGCATCGAACCGCGCACATCCAGACGCCGCAAATGTTGCAGACCCTCGAACGAACCGGGCTGTATCTGGTTCAGCGTGTTCAGCCCAAGGTAGAGTTCCGCAAGCAAACGAAGCGGTCTAAACGAAGGTGTTGGAATCACGTTGATCGCATTATCATCCAGATGCAGTATGCGCAGATGCGTAAGTCCATCGAACGCTTCCGGGTGCAGTGAAGCGATCTGGTTTTCGCCCAAATTTAACTCCTCCAGTTTGGGCAACGCACGGAACAAACCTTTCGTCACCTCCTCGATAAAGTTGCCGCGCAGATTGAGCACACGCAGTTCGTCCATGCCGGCGAACGTTTTGTTCCCGATCGACGAGATCTTGTTGTTGTTCAGGTGCAGCTGAAGCAGCCGCTTCTGGTACATGAAGATGCTCTTCGGGATGCCCAACAGATGGTTGTAGCTCAGATCGAGCATGGTCAGATCGCTGTAGAACTGGATCGATGAATCGATCGCCTTGATGCGATTGAACTTGATCACAAGCCGCTCGATGGCGGGATTTAGCGCGATCGGGAGCACATCGAGCTCACCTTCACCACAGGTTACGTGCAGTTTCACATCATCACACACACACCGGCTCGGGCAGTAGGCAGCCGCACCGCCAACAACGGATGGCGCCAAAACACACGCCAACGTCACAATCACAACACACGTCGTCACTGACACCATGTTCGTAGCAATTGTTTCACTCTAGTCGCAGTCACCTCAGGAACGATCTTCACCCAAACAGATACGGAGATGTGTACGGGTCGGAAGTGATCGTTAAAGTGTTTCTCATCTATGCTGAGTGTCCCTTTTTATGCTCAAGAGTCGTACCACTCACGTGGATGCGGAAAGATCAAGTCGTGAGATCTTCTCTCGATCTTGTGATCTCTCATTTTCTCACTCTCATCTTTAATACTCTTCCTCTCGCAGCATAAAATGAGTGACGACGACTCTCTCTCTCGTGGAACTCTTAAGTTATGTGGAAGAGATCGACAAAGGAATCGAGAAGAAATGAAGATCGAATAGATTTGTATTCGAAGCATGCAGTAGAGTACGATGCATCTCTACCGTGTTCTTGTGGTGTTCTGACTCGCACAAAACACTGTTCACACGTATGAAGGAACGAAAAAGGAACATAAGAAAACATTAAGCTAAACACATATAGCTTCATCTTTCACGTTTGGACCGATGGGTTTGGGAAGTATAATTCGACGATTTATAATCGTCATTGCGGGAAATGCACCTGCAGCAAGGGTTGTACTCCCAGGGTGTACCGTGTGCACCCAATCCCCGGGCAATCCAGCGTACGGATAGAGTTGGCACGAAATTATGATGATGACATTGTAGGAATTGGAAGCGTTGTCTTTTAATTTAAAATTCTAACACAAAAACAACGCATCATCTAGCCGTGCTAGCTTGCCGATTCTTGACGTGTAGAAACGATTCTTCAACCCGGTAGCATCCAAACCCGGGGAGACTTTGGAATGCCAGCTAAAAGACACCGGAAGACTCGTCTGCACTTCTTCGGACACGGCTAAACGCTTCAAACGCTGGCGTTGTTCATTGAGTCGTGTTTTGTCTGGAATGAATAATTCATACGAAAATCCAGTCCACCAGTCATCTCGTTCCCCAAATGGATGGACTAGCGAAGGGAAGGATTCTCGTACCGTACCAAAACTAGCCACTTGATCCTTTTGGATGCCTTGTTTTTCCATCCGTCAGTTCGCTCCAGCCAAGACAGTCAAGTGTTTTCTACCCTACGATGCGTGCGGTGGGCGCAAGGCTGGGGTTTTTGCAGGGGCGACTGACTGACACACGAGAAACCCGGGCTGACGGGAATGATGCGGTCCGGCTTTTCAACGTTCGCCGGTACGTTGGGTGATGTTAAATTGACTTTTGAGCAGCAACCATCAGTGAGTATCATTGTTTTGATTTTAAGCTCGTCTACGATTGCCTTCTCGGTGGCATCGCATTTTCATCCGCTCGAAAACGATCGGCCGGGCCGGTTTCTTCCCCAACAGCCAAGTGTCTTCGCCCAGGCTTCAATCGTACCGTGATGTGTCAGCTTCTTAAAGTACGCCAGCACCGATCGGTGCTGTCAGATAGAGGTACGGGTGTTTCACACTTTAAATCAACTCAAGCACGCGGATGCGGTTGGGTTTCGAGTTGTTTTGAGCTGCCTCTTGCTAGGTGGGAAAGTATTGCTTGGTGCGGTGCTGTGGGGAAATAAATCCGCCTGTTTTGGTTCGCGCCTGCAGGATTGTCGGTTTGGTAATTGAAGTAAAACAAAGCTGTCCTTACAAAAGGCAGCACTGAGTTGAAGCGTTCCGGTGACGCCTGTTGTTTGTTGTGATGCGCACGGTTCGTTCACGGTGTGACCAAACATAAACGATCATGGTGTATAATTGTTTCGCATCATAATTGATCGGTTGCTGATAAACGTGTCGGTTGCTGGAAGGAGCGGGGTTTCATTCTCCGTGTTGTGTCGTGGGACTCACAATAATCACAACCAAATGGACAGTTCCTAAAGAGCTTTGTCATACATTTGAATGAAGTTACTATGTTTCATCAATAATCCAACGACCAAAACTGAAAGTCATCCAGAAACAGGGTTTATAACAAACAATGGGATAGTTTTATGACGAGTGTTGTTGGATGACTTCAAGCTGAATGCATAAATAAACGATAATTAATTTGGTCAAGTGGTTTCATATGACCGTATCTTTTTCGTAAAACAGGAAATCATTTTTTTTTAATTTCTATTTGTTACTATTTGTTTAAACTATTAGTAAAAGTTTTAATTTTTGGATTTGAAATAATCAGAGCAGTGAATCGAAGTAAACAAATGACCTGAAATATTGGATTATGATAAAATTTAAAACAAACATTGAATTAAAATTTGTCAGAATTTTATATAAAGCTAAAATTAATTCGGTGGTGTTGTGGCATCGGCGCAGGTCTCTCACACGACAGACAGGGTTCAAAATCCCTTCCGGACCGCTCCCTCAATCAATCATTCTGCTCCTGACGAACCCTGAAAGACAATCGATAGTAATTTTAAAATAACTAGTAAAAGTGTAAATAGCAGCAAATGAAATTTGTCTACATACAATTGTGAAGATTGTCATATAAATGTCATCGTTAATGCTATTTTTTTATAATTCTGTAAAAAATGCATGTAAGTGTAGACATCAGCTTTTTAGTTTATTTTATATACCATCATGTTTTATATTTTCTTTAATAATAAAAAAATAAAAATATAGCTGAAAAAGTTGGCACAGGACTCAAATAATATGTCCCCTAATACTAATCATTATTTACAATTGTTTTACTATTTAATATATGTAAAAAAAGTTTAAACGAGTGAAAATAAATTAAATGAACGGATATTATCGCTTATTGAACTGAAACTTAATTAATTGTATGATACTATTGATACTATTTTCCCAGCTTATTGCTACTTCCCAGAATTAATTTCCTGTTCACAAACAATACCATCCCGGTCACTATTTTTCTGAGAACTAATAGCAATAAATAGAAAGCGATTTGATTGGTTGACAAATATGATGCCAAGGGTCATTTGTACAACGCGATCGGATTCACATTCCCCTATCCGGGCGTTATTCAAATCTGCTCCCATTCCCATGCTGGCCCTCCCTTCAAGAACACACATTTGTCAATAAAAATGCAAATTTTACATCACTTTGAAGGAATTTAATTAATTAATATGACCCCACCACCCTGTCCAGTGGGCACTTGTAGGAAAATCGATACGTTTAGCGACAGTACGCGGCCGGACCTGCGGCTACAATCGTATCGGAATTTATGTGGGGAAAAAGGCATTCCGAGGCAAACCATTTCACCCATCAAACAGCAGCACATTCCCGGCCGGCTTCACCATTGCGAGCCCTTTCGCTGTCGCCCAAAAGAGGGAGCCTAATTAAAAACGCATTTCCTCCTCTAGTATGCTAATTTGTGATGCATGTTAGCCACACCACACCGGGACGAACGAAATGATAACCGTGGCGGATCGGCTAGATCGTTGTCCACTCGGTGGTGGTACTCGTTCCTGTTGGACCCACCCGAAATGGTGACCCTTCCCGAATGGGAAGCAAAAACACAACATCAGTTCAAAGCGAAGCTCTAGTTTTGTAGCCGAAAATCGATTCCACAAAACGCGATGGGAAATATGCGGGAGTAGAACGCAAACGGGAGAACACCCCTGGAAGCTTTTTGTTTTTGAAGGAAGGGTGAGGTCGTCAGGAAATCCGAAACGTCAGCCGTCCGGTTCGGGCATCTAATCCCCCTGGGCGAGTAGCCGGCCCGTTTCAACGCAAGGAACGTGACGCGCTTTACGGGAATGAAAAATGACTCCCAAAAGTTGCCGTGTCTTGAGCCGTGTTGAGGAGTTTGCGGTCCGTTTGCTTCCTCCCTTTTCCGGTTTCAACCCCTCCTCCCGGTGAGACAGTGAGAGGAACCCCGAAGACCCGCGGAGAAATACTTGAGAATCGCCTTGGAATTATTGATGGCCAGTTTTGGAGCATTCGTACCCGTCCGTCCGTACCCGGCCCACCGGGGTGCCGTTTTACAGTTGACCAGGAAAAACTTCAGCAATAGGAACGTGTGCCAGAAGCATGAACTTGTACGTCGAACAAAGAGCGACGCACCTTTCCGCTGCGGGCAAAGAAGCCAGAGCAATCGGGGGAAATAAAACGGTTTACAAATGTAATTAAAAATTATAATTTATCATACCGCCACCGATCGCTGTCGACCGGAGGCATCATTTTTCTTACGGTCGTGGCGTTTAGAAGCGGTCCACTGCCGTATCATTCTTGCTGTGTCGCTTCGTGCAGCTTTTTGGCTGGTAGAATTTTGGGATCATTTCGTAGTCAACGCTTCTGGCTGCTTAGCAGTGGCACACCGAGCGGTCCACAACGCGGGTCCCTCGCGAGTACCCCAGGGCGACGAAAACGAACGCCCAACGGAACTGGGTGGAAGAAAACGAGATAAAATAAACCCGTCCACTGGAGAAAAAGGTGAGTTCACTCTCATTCGATAAATGATTAAATACCGACAACGAATGTACGCTCTCGAAGCACTAGATTATTAATTTGGGTCCATGCCGGGGCTGAGGTTTTGCTTTTTTTGGTTCACCTTCCTCATGATCATTGAACGAGTGGTTGTTTAGAACGAAAACCACCAGTCAGCGGGTCACCGCAATCCATCTCGGCTCGACTGAATGCCTCGAGGCGAGGTGAATAAATGTTTGATTTAATTGCTGATCAGGACGATCGGAACGTCTCCGAATCTAGGGTGCAAGTGGTTGTTGCCTTTTTTTTTGTTTGGAGAAAGTTAAACATTACCTATCAATTTGTTTATGGTACGGTTGGAGAGAGATGAATGAACGCGGTCAAACAAATTGGTAGCTGTTATCTATTACGAGCGTGCAATGTTGACGAGAAGCATAAAGCGGGAGTTACCCTGTTATTATGGTAATTTAAAGAATTCTTTTTTTTTTGTAGAATGACCAGGTCGTACTGTTTATTTTGTTTCTTTATAGGATGTTAGAATTTCAGTACGTGTTAGTCATTTAACATTTCTTGCATGTAATTAAAAGCATTTGGATTTTTTTTTAATTATATTCTTTTTATTTATTTTCTTATAAACGAGCTATTGACAAGGTAAATATCTATTATTGAATGCTAGAAATAGCTGAAGCAATAACAAAGAAAGCGTAGACAACAAAAACAACACATAATCAAATAGTTTCAAACAACTTCTGCTGAACTCTTGAAAATAAAATAGCAAAACAAACTATTTTAAAAAATAATTAATTGATTAGAAGTAATTTTAAAAATAATGTTTCTTCTGGACTACAATTGCCTTACCAGATGCTCACGATAATCGATAATAAAAATTCTTTAACTCATATTATATTTTTATGGTCATGAGATTTGTCAGAAAACACGACAAATTTGTCAAGCGGTGCATTTTTGTACTTTGACAAAAGTATTCACTATAGCCATTAAAACATAAAAAAAAACAATAAAAACTGAAACAAACTAAAGTGTAACCACTTTTATGTAAATTTTAAAGGTTGAAAAATTAATCACATGTTCAAAATATTGATAACAGCTAATGATTTGTCAAATGTAGCCTTATGACAACTCATACTACAGATTCATTTTCTTTTCTTTTTAAATCAATCGTGTAGAAAGGCCAGGCCACATGCCTTGCAATTAGAAACTTAAAACTTAACTTATTCTAGAATGTCTATCACATTGCTTTTGAATTTTTCTTTATAAATCTTATTTTACATTTTTTTATCTATTGTTATCATTATGCATGTTTGGAGGTTGTTTTTATTGTTTTTATTTTTTTATAATGTATTTGTTTTGTATGACAAATTTGAAAGATATTCTGCCATTTTCAACAATTATTTTTTACATTTTTAACATTTTTGTAGGTTTTTTTTTACTAACCGTTAGATGAAGGAAAGAGTTCATGTATTTGGTGCTGTTGGTGATTTATTTACTTGTCGAGAATTTATTTTACAATTGTTATAACTGTTCATTTTTCGTTCCGATTCTTAAAACGTTCCTATGTGTTTTATGTTTCAATAAGAGTTATGTTTATGTTTAGTGGTCGAAGTGTTGTCAGTTTCCTTTCTAACTTTGGAACCAATAAATCTTGTAAATATAAACAAATTTAACAATTCTTACATAAGCTTGCGGTCAGCGGTTCTATTGACGCTCCGTCCATTCTCGAATACATCAATATCGATGCTCCTAGTACGAACTTAAGCCCATGATCATTACTCTAAACAGCATTCAGATCGTCAGAATTTGGTTCTTGAGAACCTTTGATGAAAATAGTTAATTCCTACTGTTCTATTTAATTTTGTTGTTGTTTCTGTTTTATGTAAAAGGCCTGTTTTACTCTTTTTGTTATGTTTTGATTAAATTATTCAGTATAGTTATGTAGGTAAACATAGGCTCGATAATTTTGTAATAATAAATAAATAAATGAATTTATTGATGAATTCCAGTAACTCGTTTCATTACAAAACACCCAGAAAACCTTTTCCACTTATTAGTATAGCAGTTTATCTTTAAAAATAAATTAACTCTTTCAATTGCATTTTTGTCATAATCTTTTGCATTTGAAAATGAATTTTTAATTATTACCTAAATGTTGTCTTCAGAGTTATGAAAATAAATTTCTAACCAAACACTAATTTAATTCAAACAAGATGTAAATTATAAAACTAATAGCATTTCTAGATACAAATTAGCTCCCTGTATGTATTTGAAATCATATCAAAGATAAAATTCATCTCTTACCATCAAGTAAGCGTAGCATCGTAAACCAAGCACTGGTGTACATTAAAAAGCAAAATTAATAACATCATCACAGTGAGCAAAGTCTACTTAAAACAAATTTATTCTCCCAATGGTTCTATTTACCTTTCGCGTTTTCGGTCTCCGATGTTTTCCAACCTGCTGCTACAAATTATTCTGCCGTGAAGCTTATAAAACACAATGTTATAATTTTGCTGTAAATGAAATGAGATTTTAAGAATACGTTTGACAGAAATGTCTCATTCAGCGTCATAAAGTATGTGTAATAAAAATATGTTTTTATACTTATTGCTGCCGTGCCGGGCGCTCCCGTACGGCTGTGCGGTAACAAATAAACAACATTGAAATGAGCTGCCTGTGTTCGAACCCCCGGTTAAGAAAAACATGTTTGAACGTTTGCATTCATCTGAAAGATTAAGCTAACGACATTCCTGGGCAAGTTTTCTAGCCGCCCTGCCTATCTAGTGGAGGATTGCATATTAGTGGTGAAATTTATACACCCCTTATTCTTCACTGTAAAAACATTGTCACGTTCACGGGCCAGCGAATGGATCGCTTCCGTACCCGTGCCCGTTCTGGACAATGATTTGGCTTTGATGCAGTCTGGTGGATGGACGGACGGACGGTGGCGATTTACATTTACACCGCACACAATGTAAACCCTTTCTGAGCTAAGATTTCCCCCCCCCCCCAGTTCCCTTCAGCATCGAAACCCCAAATAATGAAGCACTAAAACCACACACACACTGAACACAATGAGCAGTTGGGAGTGGGACTAAACTTCTTTATTTGTTCTACAAGTTAATTTCATCTCCCTGTGCCTGGACGGTTGTCTTCGCCACCACTACCAAACTCCAGTAGCGATGAAGAATCGCTTTTTGGGAAAAAACCCACCCCGCTTCCTGTTGGGCTTCGGGGTGGGCGAAGGGAATATGTTGTTCCCTCCCTGGGTAAGAAACCGTACATGCCGGGTGTTAAAACAAACACACTCTGCCGGTGGCAGTGGAGCATCCGAAAGGTCCGATAATAGACGGAAAAATATGACTTAGTTAGCATTTTATGACGCTCAGTTGTTGGGACCTTCCGAGATCTAGCCGAGGGAAGGTTGGCGAGCTTGCGCTTGATATGCAGTTGACTTCCGTCATTAACCGACTGACAAGTGGATTATTATGTAGAATGGGAATTTTAGATTTAGATCTGCGCGTCTGCAGCTGCTCGCCTCCCGTTTCTTGCCTTTCGTCTAGCTCTGGGAAAGTAAACAAAAGACTTCTTGGCATAGGCATACGAACGACGTGGCGTGGGCTAGAATCCCTTGTCTAGAAAGTGTCTTCTGCGTGAGTAGTGAGTGACAGCTTGACGGAGGCCAAACGGAACCGAAAACAACGGCCGCACGTACTGTTGGGTCATATTTTGCTTGCTCCAATATTTCCCACTCTGCCCAGTGCTTGCGGTTCTGGCGAAATGTGTGTGAGCTAAAAAAAAACCGCCGCTAACAATCGGATCGAGGGGTTTCTAGCTTTCGGGTAACGCAAAACCGGCCAAAGAGCAGCGGCAGCAAACCGATCCACAAACCGAGGAGGCATAAATTAACGCTCACGAAGAAAGTGAACCATTCGGACGGGTTCGCCATTTGCCGAAGGGCGTCCCCGTTCTGACGCGATAATTATCATAAATAAAGTATAATTATGGCCAGGTTTTGTTATGATAATTGGCAGCTGATTCCGAGACGTTCCGGGACACCTTCGCACCACGGGGGAAAGCTTGACTGCTCCGAAGGGGTCATCCCCGTGTCGGTCTAGCCGTTTTTGGACGGGCATTCCGAATGATGGGTGTTTATTGCACACCCGCACCGACTTATAACCTCGAAGGGAGAAAGACAAACTTTTTGGTTTTTGCTCCGACCGTCAGGGTCAGGTCTAATGGTGTTCCGTGCGAACGACCCTAGCAGCGTGCTTAATGGTCTGCAGCTTGGCGTGCGTTTCAGCTCACTCGAACGTTAAATTCGTTTTTGACAGCCTCCAAAATGCAATTGTCCTTCCGGTTGCGCTTCCCCGACCCGAAAAGTTTTTCCAAGGTTTTGGCCCATTTCTCCCCGCACGAAGGGACACTGCAATTTGTTCTAATTGCCTGCACACGACAGTCGCTGAGGTGATGCGAGGTTTAGGTGATAACCGGCCATGGACAGGCACGATGCAATTAGTTTCCTTCATGGGTTTATAACTCCCTGCGCACGAGGTGAGCTAGTCCTTGAAGGAAGTTACAGCTTTACGGAAAGGAAAGGAACATCGATAAGCTTCACACGAATGACTCTTAACATTCCGAGCAAGAATGTACGAGTTCTTGGAACTCGGGAAAAAAGTTGAACAGAGCTAGCGAGCAGCAGCACCGTCAAGAGTCCCTCGAGTCGACGTACAAAACGAAGATCTTGAAACCCTCGCGGAAAACAAACAGTTTCGACAGATCGACCGCTGTCACTTATCCTCATCCCGTGTGCTAAGAGCGTCAAAATTCTCCAGAACGGCATCCTTAACGCCGACTGTTTGTTACGTCCTCATCGGCCAGTCAATATCGAAAGAAAATTTATTCAAATCACCAACTTCACCACTGTTGGAGACCGCTGGCCGGTTACGAACGCATCTCACATTAAGGCACCACATTAATCGAACAAAACCACTCCAAAACGGTAGTGGTAGGCTTCGGCAAGGTGTGAAGTACGTGATGGGTTTCGAGCGAACCTCAACGATACTCGACTGCGTCCGACGATCTCAGGTTTCGGAGGATTCGGCTTGATTGCTTGATATGTGCCGCCACCCCGTAGAACGTTTTGCAGATATTGAAACGCTCCGGCAGCAATCATCGCCCGACAGCTGGTCCGATCGGGGCCCGAAAACCCATTCCCAGCGCCGTTTGGAACGATCGCCGTAAGAGCCACGGAGAAACCTGTTGGATCGCCAAGTGTGCACTGTTTCCACTGTTTTTGGGGGAGCAAAACCCCAATCGATAGCCACTCTACCACCGTCATTAACATTCTTCAGCTGCTGCTGGGTGCTCGCGGTTTTGGTGCGCATTCGGGCAGAAGAAGGAAAAGCAAAGGAAAAAAAAAATCCGTTCCCAATCGCTTTGGCAGCTTCCTGGCCTGGCCATAGCTTAATGAAATTTACACCGCGAGATTTTTTTTTTGTTCGAATTGAAACCTCTTTCTCTCCTTCTCAACAACCCCGTTACCGGAAATCTCAACATCCAAAGCTTCCCTTTTGCTGCCACGGCTACTTAATCGACGGAGATTGTTTGTGTGTTTTGGATTTCCTTTGGGGAGTTGTGCGTGTGTTTGTTTTTTTGTTGTGTGTGTGTGTTTGCTGTTAATTCCACTTTTGATTTAATTTCCTTTCAAATTAATTAATCTCGCATTAATCCACTCGATGGAATTTACATATTTATTACAAGCCCGATGGGAGGAGTCACTCGGACAGCACATCAGGTTATTGGTTAAAGTGTTGCAGGGCAAAAAAAAAACAGTTCACTGGTGCAACGTTTTGTTTCAATCGGTTGAGCTTTTTGTTCTTTTGTGTTTGTACGGTTAGCATTTATTGAGCGCATTACATGATTTAATTTTATTGTCTTACAAATATTGATGAATACGTTGTACGCTCTGCAACATAACCTGAAGGAAATTTATGGTAGAAAATCAAAGAAATGAATAAATGACAAATATGTATACGGAAAAAATACAACTTCATGATTTTTTCGTATCAACTTAAATTGATCATGTACGAAACATTTTTCCTATTGATAAATCTCTTCACTTTGTTAACAAATGTTATGATGAACATTAAAGGAATGTTTTTTTGTTCATGATGAACGGTATGATGAAGCCGTATTGCTTATAAATAGAACTAATACCTAAACTTAATCTAGATTGCAATACACATTAGTTTGGACACATTTTCTTCTTCAAATCGTGACAGAGTGCCTTATCTCAGGTGTACCCGGTTGCATAAGACTTTTATTGATTTATAAAATTATATTTGTTTAATAAAATTGCACTCAGTGACTGGAATCAATTATTTTATTTTATTTTTTAATTTTCAGAACACGCGTAAGTAAATATAAGCTAAAACCATTACAAGAAAACACTGGATCTGAGGGTCTTAAAAAATTAAAGATAACTTGAAGTTGAAAAACACCTCAGAAAAAATCGTTATTCAGGAAAAACTATTTATTAAAAGCAGTTTCAGAGAATTTTAAGGTACTAATTAAAACCAATACGGCTAATTCGTTCTTTGTGGATAAATAAAACCTAGTATTCTGCTTAATGCATCATTTATAAAGAAGTTAAGGAGTCATTCAAATCATGAGTCGAAGCTTCAAAGGTCCATGTATCTCCATAGACTCGTCAATCCTCAGAGACTCATGCATTTTGTGAGAGTCATGAATACTTGTAGATAAAGAATATATTCTTTGGTGGTTTATAAACCTCTGAGGTTTCATGAATCTCTGCAGGTCCTTCAATCTCTCAGGATTCGTTAATCTCAGAAGTTTTATGATTGCCTTAAGATATAGAATATATTCTTTCTTCTTCTTCTACAGCATCTTAACCTCGAGAAGTCTTGGTCTGTCATTTCTGACTTCCGCGACTTGAATTTACACGCAACAGAATAGTCAGTCCTGTGTCATGGGAATTGAACCCCGGTTCTGCCGTATGAAGACCGAAGACCTCTTCCACCGAGTCGCTCCAGAAATGTATTTCATGATTCTCTGCGGATTCATCAATCGTTGAGGATTCAATAATCTCTGAAGTTCCATGAATCTACCGAATCAAGAGCATTAACTAATAAGATTAATTTGAATCAGATTCACCCAATTGAAGTCTTGTCTCTTGAAGTAGAAAAAATAATGTCCTTCAATTTCCACTTCAATGTCCCAATGTGCCAGCCTGCCGATGCCATCATCTCAGGAAACTGTCATTCACCTTTCCCTCAAGATCACAAGCTGATCCGACAGAAGCAAAAATAAAGGCCTCCTAACCCGGTCATAACACAGCAGACCTCGGTAAGCTTACCTGCCAAAATACACACAACACACGCACGAGATCAAAAAGAAAACATGGTGCGGTGGATTTAGCTATCCGATTTCTTTTCACACCACAGCCCACCATCAAACGATCATTAATCCACATTTGACATAATATCGTCCGTCCGCCGGCTGACGTTACGGATTTGAATATTCATATGCCGATGGGTTACGGATTTTTCCCCCGTACGCTCTGGGCTTCACGGGAAGAAAACTCCGATACTGCGGGAAGTAGAGTAGACAAAATATGCAACAACCATACAGAAAAAAACCAAGTTGCTTATCCCACAGATTGCGCATCTGGGGAGCTGCTTCTTTTTTCAATTCACCCCTCTCACTTTGGGGTAATTACGTTTTCATGAGCACTTTTTTTGCACTTTGCTATCGCCATAAAATTGACCTTCGGTCGTCTTCGGTTGGTTTAATAAGCGTACCGGAATGTGAATACGAGTAGTTGCGCTTTGGTATGCAAATTGAGTGCTTGATTAGTCCCGCCCGGTTGTGAGTGCGCGTTTTGGTGGAGGGAAGCGGGTTCGGTAGCAATAATTGGCAAAGGTTAAAGACCGATGCAAAATCCACCTGACTGAATTGGTGGTATTCGGTGAACTATCGAAGGTCTGGGCGATGTTGGGCAATGCTGGGAAAAAGAAGGCCTCCCCAAACACACTGGCTAATTAGTTCCATAATCCGTTATCGTGCTGATCAATCATTCATGGCGCAGGGAAAAAGGGGTTAGCAAATACATATATTACTCTCCGGGGTTCTGTCAGTTTTTTTCTCTCTCTTCATGTCGAGTGTGTGTGCGTGGTGATAACTAATCACATCGTCCCATCGATAACGAATTGGCAATGGTGGATAATTAAGATATAAAATTCTAATCTCGTTTTACGGAATAATCTTCTCGTGGGTTGCTGCCTCGTTAGTGCACGACTGGAATTCCGGTGGCTGTTCGACTCGGATATGATTGGCGATGGCGATTGAAAGTCAGCAAATATTATTATTCAATAGCCTGGAAAGGATTCGTACAAGCGAGCAAAAATTGAATATTCATCTCCTTTTTCCATGGCCGCATGTGAGTGTTTTGTGGGGGTTGTTCGGAACGGATGAAGTGTGGCATACGGTGGCTGATCGAGGAGAACGGATATATATCCTCGTATAATTTTTATTAGCCCATCAAAACTCGGTCGTAACGGAGCAGATGTAATACAGATGAAGTGATGGAGCTTTCGTATCCAAATCATCTCAAACGCAACCCAAAGATGGTTTTCAGAATAACAATGTGAGAGTGAGTTGTTTTTATAAAAAGAAAGATTGTTTTGTATTTTATTTATTGAGAGTAAATTATACGGATGCACCTTAAAGATACTTGAAGTGAACAATTAATGCTAAATGGGCATGCAATAAATCCTAAAAACCAACTTCAAAAGCTCAAAGAGCATGTTCTTTTTTTTACTGACGTGTTTCTGATGTTTTTCATGACATTACCATGACATTTCGGAACGATTGGAATTTGATGCCACCATATGGCTTACAAGGGATGCAAGCATATAAACATTCTCGTATTGGAGTTTTCCAACTCCCCTTTCTTTATTGGAGAGGCTGCATAAAATGTTTTACGACTCCGGATGATTCCGGCCTTCATCACCCGTAACAGCAAAGTACAATTTCGAAATAGGCTCCCTGACAACGTTCGAACTTTGACCTTCCCTTTGGTATAATGGTTGTGTATTGGCCGAAAACGACAAAAGTGCTGAAAGAGTTCACAATCTAGTAAAGACCAAGAGTTTTTTTTAAAAGTTTGTAGTATTTTTCTTCGATTAATTCCAGCACGTTATTTTTTTGCTGGTTGTGGAAATTTTAATTATTTTTATAGTTTTCCATCTCACGGAAACGCTACGCAAGACTTCCATGAGTAACTTAAAATTCCGATGCGCTTCTCATTCACAATGCTTCTCGTGGAATTGTTTGCTTGGTCTTTTTTTTCTGTTGCTGCGCGAAAAACTTAGCTGAATGAAGAAAAAACACTCACACACCGCGAAAAACACATCTTCCAAACGTCGGTAGGGTACACGTTTTGGGTGGAGATTTTTAATTAGATGAAGAAATGAATGTACCCTTTAAGGAAGTGAAAAGCAAAAAAAAAATAGCCGTTTACCCGGGGAGTTCTTTTTTTTCTCTTCGTTCGGCTATGCTTATTAGTGTAAACCATAGAAACTAGCGAAAGGTTGTGGAAAGATCGTAAGTGAGAAACTCCTACCAATCGCGCCCGTTCATCGCGCCGGTGCCGGAATTGGATGGAAAAAGTTTTATTTGCTTTCCGGCAGCTATATAACCCCTTTTTACGATAGTACGTGCCGTGCCTGAAGATCTCCATCGTCGATGATCTTCAGGTTTTTTTTTCGTTTCCCGCCCAGTCTGTGATTGTTAGCGCCGCACGGGTAAGAGTTCGTACCGATTTTAACGTCAGCATGATTCTATGCTTTTGGTGCAATATTCAAACAGAAGGATACAGATGCACACGCTTGGGGCAGACACCTGGGATAGGTGGTTTCGTTCAAGTAATACGAAGGAATCGTTCAAAACACACACACGCGCAATCGCACTTCTGGATGAGCTCGCACCGGTATGTGAATTGATTTATTGCAAAAACACCACCATCTTTTTCGTTGGCAAAACCTTCGTGAGCAGCATTCGATAAGCGGATTATCCCGACAGGGGGGCCACCACGATTAAGCTGTTCTTAGGTGAGACGTCTTCCGAATGCTTCTAAATGAACGCTAGCTAATTGGTTCCCGCAAGGGGTCACCCGGCGACCATAAACGGTTGCTTCGGGGAGGATCCCAACGAGTCGGGCAGCAAAAGCACAGATCGCAGCATAGAAATGATATTTATTTTAGCTCTAATGAGTGTCATGCTGTTTGGTACGGAATTTACCAGCATATCATTAGTAGCATTTATGGCGCTTCGATTGTTATCAGTATACCTTTGGATCGAGGTGCTATTAAGAATAGGATTGGTCTGCAGCTAGCAGAGAACGTCTGTTTGTTTTTTTATTTCCAAAATTCTGTTATGTTGAATTCGTGCTTGTAATGACAGCCATATAGACTTTTTAAAAAATATTTTTCTAATAATAATGTGTTCAAAAATACATTATACTAATAATAATGTGTTCACTTTCTACACAGAATTACAAGGCAATTTAAAGAATTTATTGAGGCATTTATAGGCATTATATGTTTCGAACATCTGGATCGAATCGTTATTATGTATAAATCATGTTGTCTTCATAGTGACATTTAATTTTAATTTATCACATCAGTATTGACTTATTTAATGTTGTTATGTAAGATTCGAAGGATACTAGGAAAAATAAATATGTTTTATTTAATAATAGTTGACAAGCCAAAATATGGAAATATCCACCCTAATATAACAAAACGATGAAAATTCAGTATGGAAAAAAGACTGTAAAAGACGGAAAATGTACAGGAATTGCATTAAAATGTAGTTTATTGTTAAATTAAATTAAATCAGTGATTCTCTGAGTGGTTGAAATGTGCATTAGACAATCATTAGTAATTCTAATATACCTAACGCTTAATTGTCTTCGTTTGAAATGTTATTATTAATAACATTAATTCTAAATAATAATATTAAATCATAATTAAACGATTTTCAAGCATTATGGCTGTTTTAATAGAAATCCTATAGTCTAGCAATGCATTGCATTATTTTTTATGAATATAGGTAATGAACTGGATTCACATATGTTATCACATCAAGCATCCTTTTTAAGGTTTTTTAAATATATTTACATTTTGCCTGCAAAATATGCTGCATGAACTTTATCCCAATTTATAGAAAATAGTAGAAATATCTCCTTGTCACACTCCCTGCCTAGTAGTTCAAAACTTTAACGCTTCTAATATATTGCGGAACATTACGAGAAATCGCCAAAAGTTGATAAAGACAATGTACACAGGAAAATTATGCAGTAAAGATAAACTTATCAACAAACATTAGTTGGATCCTCCACACTGACATTACAGAAATTGGAACACTTATTTCATACTGTTTATTATTTTTAACAACGAAAAATTCATGTTTTAAGATTATTTTCTTTAAGATTTTGTTTTGTTATTTGTATGTTATGCTGGCACTGTTTGCTGGATGACTTAAGTCGATTTTGATGAGTTAAATTTAAATAATTTGTGCTAAATTAATAATGAAACTTTAGCCTAATAGGTAATTTCAATGCGAGACTTCTATGACTTGTGGTCTGCCATTTCAGGCTCTGCCACCGAGACGCTACATTTAATTACTTCATGTAAAAATATCTATGACGACGTGGTGGCATCAACAGTGTCTGAACAATGAGCGGTGTATAAAACAGTTTGGAAAGCACCGATTTAAATTAAACTGCTGATCGATAAACCCTCTTAACTAGAGTTAAAAAAAACACAAAAGCGATCTTTTCAAACATGCTGATTGTCTGTTTTCCCGAAAAAGTTTATATGGGATGAATATTTTTTATCCAATTTATTTGACGTTCATGTTGAATGGTTAGTAGCAAATAATTTGCTGAGCGCAAACCATCGAGAAAATCCAAAATTTCTGCTTGTTCAACTCTGTTTATTTCATATCTTCTTTCGATTCGTACTTTTTTCGCTTTCGCTGATATTTATACATTGTTAGACCGTTCCTACCAATCAGGCCGATTCAACAAGCATGATATTTGCCGTTCGGCAAGTTAAGCTGATTGACGCTAAAACACGCATCAATCAAATGAATAATTCACATCGATCCAGCGTCCCTGGGTTGTGGGATACGTCCTCTTCCATGTTTGGCTAGCGGTACTGAACAGCCTCCGGGCAAGCAGGCAAGCTTGAATTGATATTCGAATTTTCAATAAAATGCACACTTTGCTGTTCCATCCCATGGTAAAGTATTAACCGCACATCCCGCTGCACACGGTGGCTAGGATCGGTCGGTTTTTCGGGGCGGTAGGCCGATAGCAAAACAATAAACAATCCCAATCCCAACATCCTAAAACCGATGACAATCAACAGGATTCGCTTGTCATTGTACACCGTTGTTTGAGAAGCGGGGCGACAGATTTTTCCCCGGCTTATCCTGAGCGGGTGGGTGGGAAAAAGGGTGCGCCGGAGAAACGAGAGCAGACGGAAAATGTTGTACCGAAAATCATACCTGCCATCGGATCGCCCCCGACAATGGAGCCACCCGGTGCACCGGTGAAAGGACATTAATTTATGCATCGGCGTAAAAATAACATTCTCATGCACCCTTGCAGCCCGAAAATGCATCTGGCACTGATTTTGACCCGACCATACACTGGTCAGATGTGTTTAACCGAGCGGCGCAAATAAAAAAAAACGAAATTGAAAGAAAAACCCCTTTTCAATGCAACCCGACCGAAGCCTTTTGTTGTTGGGCTGATCATCGAATTCGTCCATTTTGCGTTGCCCGGACATCTAAACCCCCGTGCTTCAGCGTACCCTTCCGACCGAAGGACAACCGAAGGCAAGATTAAAACCAAACATTGAAAAAGTGAATCCCGGGAAAAATATGTTTGGCTAATCCAAAATGCAAAATAAATGCACACAAAAGAGCAGGTGAGGTTAAGCTTTGCGTGCGCGTTCACGTCCGAAGCACCGGGATGGTTCCCTGGGGGCCCTTGCGAACGGTGGGAGCAAATGGATGGAAATAAGGGAAAAAGGCGACGGTAACCGGATGCTTTCGAAATGCATCCTCGAGTACGCATCCAGCCCGCCCGAAAGGATTAATGAAGTGCATATTGTTATTTCTGTAGCCGATCTCCGTGTCGGACACACTCGCATACACGCACACACACAGGACACGGGCACACAAGTTGGGCCGGATGGCATTGCAAAGCATAAACATACTCCTCCGACCCAGAGCGGCAACCTTCGTTCTCAGTGCGTTCTCAGCAAAAATGCGAACGCGGAGCGACCGGCCATGCAAAAATGTATCCTTTCGTGCGAAAACCCGTTCGGACCCGGAGAGGTCCGGAATACAAAAAAAGGGGTAAGATCAGATAAAAAGATTTCTGACCAAATCGTAACACGCTTACGAGCAGGTGATGGTAAATACTGTGAATTTGTATTTTTATGCTTATCTGTTTTGTTCGCTTGTTTTATGTTTTTTTTTTGCTCTCTTTCATCTGCTTCTGGTGCATGTACCGAGTGGATGAGAAGCAGACGGTGTTGTTTTCTTTGCCAAAACGATGGTTTTGTTCGTTTGTTTTCTGTGCCTGCAAGAAATTTTAAATGTAGTTCAAGGTTTCATTCGGTTACATTCTTGATGCTACAGAGTTAACATTATTTATTGAATGGGATTTTTTTTTTCAGAAATGTTAGTTAGAAATCGGAGATGAGAATTTTTATATGTTTCAGGTATATATGTTTTTATATGTTTTTCTGATAACAACTAGTACTTTAAATTGAAAACTTGATTTATGAAGCTCGATTAGTGAAATCTATAACAAAATAATGTATTCCCTTTCGTTTTATGCCTACTTTTGTAATTATTTGAAATTGCGTTTTTTAAAGTAAAAACTGTGCAAAAACCGCACAACCAAAATATGGCGAAATGTAAAAATCAATTGTAAAAATTTAAACAATTTTAATTTGTATACTAGTTGATGGGTAATGCCTACTCTCTCATTAGCTATATTTGCGGACAATAAAAGAGTCATACTACCAATATGGTCATATCTGTCATTTCTAATGTACCAGACATATTTTTACCTTATGAAAGGATAGTCTGTCCTTGTTTTGGGATAACGGGCTACATGGGATTTGGGTACCGGTCCTGTCGTGAGGCAGAACGACGCCAGTACTAATATCCCATCTCTCAGCCCCAAAATATACGGGTCGAATATTTTCTGTTTATGATACATTATGAAAAATTTCATCTTAATATACGAGTACATCGTAAATATTATTCCGTCCTTCTCAAGCCTATGTTGGAATTAGAGCTGGGATTTATCATCAGTAATTTAATAATCCATATTTTTTAATTAATTTTTTTGCCTATAATTGTACTAAAATAATAAGTAAACATCGTTTTAAAAACTGGTAAAAATTCATATTTTACGTAAAATAGACGCTTTTTGACAGAAAGTTTCATTTAAAAAATGTTTTTCATTAATTGATTTTTAATACAATATTAAAAAATGTGTAAACTAGTGTAATATTTTACCAGAAGTATTACTTCACGATGAAAATATTTTTTTGTGGAAAAAATAATTAAAAAAGAAAACGGATTGTAATTACACTGCAACTCTACTAACGAACTTTACGAGTTACAACGATTAGGATCAGAGAAACGGATGAACATGCAATAACGCGTGTGACACACTTTTTTCCTCGAGCATCCGTGTAGGAAATTCTATTTTGTACAACTTTGGGTGTGTCATACGTGTTTTTTTTATGTCCACGATTTTCACTGCTTCACTTGTACTTGCTAAAGAAAAGCTTCAGGCCAATATATTATAAAACACGCAACGCATATGACAATGACAAGTGATCACGTACACCCTGTGTTGTGTTACCAGCCCACCCAAACCCTTGGAGTAGCTTCACACAGTCGAGCTATTTAGGGAACTGTTCCACGGTTTCTTTCCACCCCTGGGAGCGTGGGGTCTGGCCCAGGATGGTCTCGCGAATGTCACTAATGTCGGGCGATGTAGGATCCCACTTAGCTGGCCTGCTGCGGCGCCCTGTACATGGAACGGCAGCCATGGGATGTGGTTAAGCATCTGTAGAAGCGAACGCTCGTCCACAGGACAACGCGGTGCCCTTTGTGCGCTTTGCCGTTCTCAACGCTTCGGAGCTGAGAAGGTGGAGATAAAAATAACTTACTATCACTTCCGTTGCTTCGCGTTCCTTCCGGGGGGAGGATTTTTTTTTACTCCAACGGACACGAATTTCCTTGCAGTGGAACGATCGTACGTGTGCTGGATGGGTTTTTCCGTATCCTCGGCGTGTTTCAACACCACCGTTTCAGACCCCTCGTGGAACGATGTTTCGTCCAACACACTTTGAAACAATGCTGCGAGCATTCATCAACCGAACGTGTGACTTTTACGGCCAGCTGGTTTCCTTTTGCTTCTGCAGTAGGAAGGAATGGAATATTTTCCTTTTACGATCGTGTAGAGCAATAAGAAGCATTCGAGGGCTGGATTGTGAGTGAAATAGAAATGAAATCGAAACTAGAGCGTTCGGATGGGAAATTGAATGTTAAAGTCGAAAGGGAAACAGCAAAGTGGCTGTTTTGTAAATTGAAAACTGCTTGCTTTCCGAAAGCGGATTTATAAATGACGTCAAAAATATAACCAGGATGACATGAATTAAACACATCTTTGATTAAATATGGTTTATCTTAAATATTTCTTAATTTATAACTTAAGTGAAAGATTCATTTCACTCACAAAATAGTTTTTCGTTTCATTTGTAATGAAGAAATGTTTTGAAAACATTTCATATATTTCTGTAAAACTAAGACACATACTATGAAGAATAGCGCTCATAATTGAGAAGATTGAAGAGATTCTTAAAAATGATCTGTATAAATTTGTAAAATATAATACTAGATTTTCGTATTCGCATTATTCCAAACGTATGATCGCTTTCCTTGTTTGGTAAATTTGTAAAACTTAAAAGTATGTAAAAATAGCTCAAAAACGCCATCAAGATGGAATTTAAATACAACGGTAATTAATTAAATTAGCAGAAATTAGTTTGGAATAGATTCAAAAAATATAAAAATATCATCTTTGCCAGCGAATTTTGTTCCGCCCTATATTTAAAATCAGTGTCCGATATTGTCACCGTTTATATGAAATTGATCGTGATGGATCAAGTTTTCCGGAGACATCAAGTAGAATTAAAGTTTGATCCTCACCATCATGCTGGTTGTCCTGAAAAAGCCTTGATAGTTGACCTCCTCCTCAGCATTTTCTTGCTTTTAGATTTTCCCGTTGAAGCTAACATGAATGTTAATTCTTGATGTTTTTCGTTTATGATTCTGGATACTACTAGAGACCTCGGCTGTCATTCCGCTTAGGGGTTTCAAGAGACTTGGACTTCCATTCATGTGCTCCCTTGAAGAGGACCTAAAAATCGTAGATTTCAACTCTTGCCCCAGGTTTCTTTGAACAGATTCTTGTAGGTCGGATACTGCTGTTAAGCATATTACTATTTTTCCACTAAGGGTCCACACAAGGCTACATCCACCACTAATTCCACTGCCCTTATAAATTTTGTCCAGAGCCATCAAGGTTGTTTTTTAATATTTCTTTATTCCAAACATTTCATGAAATTACAATTTCGTATTAGGAAAGACATTATAGCTTTTAGTTACATTAGTTGAGGACATTCCCTTCACCTATTTTTTGATGACTCCCTTTGACCCGGGTTGACTCGGTTGTATACGGTTTCCTACATTCCCGGCTCGATAATATTTGTTTGAGATTTTTATCTGGTGGGCAGCTCTTATGGTGGAGGTTCGTTTCGAAGTATCCTTTGCATCGGACATCAAGCAGTGACTGCTCCTCAATGACCCTACCATCAAAGTTGTGACTAATTTCACATTTCCTTCAAAATTTGACGACAATCCTTCGCTGAGATCTCTTTCTCTGCGGTGTCGACATACCTATGGAATTCTGACTCTGCTTTTTCCTGAACAACTCAGGTTCGAATCCTTTGAACAAGAATCAGGTGGCTATCGTGTAACTACATATTTATAACAAACCCTTTAATTTGAACAGCACATTTTTAAGCTAGGAGAGGGTTTTTATACATGCTAAAAATTGATATATTAGTAATTACTTCTATAAAAGATTTTCGGTTCCAAAATGCAAACTATTGTGTAAGTCAGAATTTTGGTTTGGTGAAATTTGGTTTTGGTTATATGACTTTGATTGTTAGTCCTAATTTAATCTATTTATTTATGGGCTTATCTTTTTAATTCATTTTTTTTATAAAGAGCTTAAACTAAATCCAGGATGCAAACCGCGAAAGTGCACTAACCTGCTGTAAAGCTAATAATTTATTTTTACCAACAATTTTTATAAATCAAATAAGTACGTACTACGATCCTCAAAAATCAACCTAAAAATTTAATCAGAATAAATCTAATTACTTTCGGCTTGCAACAGCAAACAGTGAAATGGGAAGCGATGGAAATTCTAACCTTAAAGTGGCGTAGCGTAAATAGATCAAATCATGCATAAATACGATAAACACACATTTGCTTTCAAATGCATACACAATCGATGATCACACATGATTTAGTAATGACACCTTCGACGGTAAAGATTTCCCTCCGGGGCCATCGCGCTGTAGCTCAATCGTTACATTACTACCGCCGATAATCCTTGCCGTGTGTCCTTTACCGAGAAAATCTGTTTATAGAGCAGCGTGAAAAATGCCCACCTTATCTGGCTCTGTAACACAAACGCACCCAAGCACCAACGGGGACTGCACACCTTAGCAAATCTTTTATTTATGGTTCTATGCGATTGTACATCGTTCACACTGGTGGTGGATCGTTTATAATTTCCGGACCAGTCAACGGGAGAGAATTTTAATTAGGTTTTGTCGGCAGCTACCGACCGTCCGCTCATTTTCCCCGCACAGAAACACTTTGGGAAGCTGCCCCGAAAGGGTGCCAGCGTTTGCTTTCGACCACGGTCAACACTTGAAGAACATATACACGGACGGCTTCCACGGTAAATCGCTTAGGAGGTTTCCGCCAGTGCCGGTGCGGTAAAGGATTAGTGCCGGGTGGTGGAATGGGCAAATTTGCCTGCGATTTGGCACACACAAAACCCTTGCACCCAGCACGATGCAGCCGGCCAGCCCTGCAGTAAACAAGCAATAACAAAAGAGGTCTTAGCAGCTTGGTAATTAAGTTTGAGATTATCCGGTTTTTGTGCTGCCGGCTAAACTCATTAAACTTTTTTGAAGCCGATAGCGAAACTTTACCGATGTGTGGGTGGGTGGGAGTTTGTGTTTTGGGGTGCACATGCACAAGGTACATTCCTCACACGTGGGCAAATGAATGGAAAATTTGTGGCTGCATGGAAGTTTTGCATCTCCATGCTGTGGATGCGTTTGGGTCTAATGATGTGAAAGTTATTTTTTCTTCGAAGTTATTCGTAAATCGAATAGTTTACACCTTAACCGTAGCTTTCAATCAGGTTATTTGAGTGTGTGTCTAATTAATTATATAAATTCATATTTGAAAAGTTAGTTGTTGATTATGGCCGCTTTACAATATTAATGCCAATAGAAATATAAAAAAGGCCACAAAACGCCTGTAAAGTAACTCGAAAACTTCATCCAAAAAACCAGGCAAACTTTTCTGCATGTCACCGAGAAAAAAGTCACTCTTTCTAAACAAAATTATCCGCTTATCACCCTATTACGTGCGCCCAAGCACATGCTAACAAACAGTTGGATTTTGTTGCGAACATTTTTTTTCCGCCGTTTGTTGCTCCCTACATCGCTTGATGCAACAGCTACACCGGGCCGAAAGAAATAAAAGGCAACGCCTCTGCTTTTCATCCACGCAAACATCCTAAACGTTTGCGAAAGCCGTTGAGTGGCAAATTTAACAGCGCACAATTAACTTTTCACCACCGGGCCGGGTTTTATAAGAAATGTTTGCGGTGCGAATGAAAATTAAGCGAAAGCAATGGTTGACGGTGGAGAGAAAACCCAGTGGACGTTGATCGACTGCAGGGAAGAACGCGGTAGAAATAATACAGGCAGATTTGCCACAGCTCTAATAAGCTAGGAGACTTTTTTTTTTGAAGATACGATAAGATGAAAGTGACTGAGGAGAAAAAAAAGAGCCAAGCGGAAAAATATGCTTTGAAAAGTGTTCTTATTCGGAAAATGAAGACGTTTCCATTCGTAGTTTTTGCTGCCTATTTAGCAGCGGCGAATGATGCAGCGTTTGAATAGCTTGTGATATTTACGATTTTTATTTTGTGCTTTCCCCAATAACCTGGCATAGTTTTTTCGCCATCGGAGAGGCTCATTTACTAAAAAGGCTTTTTATAGCGATTGTTTTGGGATTGCTTTCGCTTAAGTTCAGGGGAGCTGTTCGTAGGATTATAAGTTTGATTTTAAGTTATATTATAAGTTGTAGAAGATATTGAAGAGATATTCACCTAAACTTTTATGTTTAAAATCGATTTTGTACCCTTAGTGAATTATAAGTGAAGTATGGACAAATTTACTTAGTAATAAAGTGTGCGTCATAATTATATGGATACTTATTTTTCCGATTTCATTCCTGAAGATACTACATTTTTAGGACTACTTTACAGATGCTACTTTTTACTAGAGCAAATTGCATTTTACCCCTTTGCATATTTAATCCTTATTTTTCTTTCATTGTTAAGAGTTTTATATAAAAAAACTGCTTTACGACCGCATCATAGCTTCATAGACATTCCTTTTTTGCGTTAAATAATGTTCTAAAACGCTTGTTAAAAATTGCTATACTGTTGTTTACTTTAATATGAAATATAATTTTTATAACATTTTTAAAATGTGATGTTAATTTTAGGACTTTTTCAGCTATTTTATAACATCCTTCATGCAGGCTTCACGATCTATTTTTGATTGATCTGGATCATCGCAAAAAATATGGCATTACAGGAATTTTTGATTTAGGATTTCCACTAGACGTAGTGGATAGTCAGTCCTCACTACAGGGAACGGTCCGGATGAGATTCAATTCTCGTTCCTGCCGTGTGACACTTGGACATTCGGATTTTGAGAACATATTTTATATATTTGTGTATAACATATTAAAATTATCATATAAACATATTTTTAATTTGTTTGTAATTCATAATAATAGATATAATAATTGTCTTTAAGTGGAATAGAAAAATCGGTAAAACACCTGCACACACGCTTGATCAGCTAGAATCTGACGAAACAATCATGGGAAGAGGGTTGAAAGTGACGATCTTCGGGTCTTCGAATTTCAAATTATAGAATAACACGATAGATATTTGGTCCGCCATCTGAGGGGAAACCTCTGGTATTCTGCTGTGGATGTTAACTAGATGAGCTATGTACAATGCTTTAAAAGACAATTCGGGTACTCAAAACCGACGGGGCCTTTGACGGCCATTTAAGTCTCTTGAAAACTCCAAGCGGAATGAAAGTCGGGACCTCTACCATGTACAGAATCATTATTTAAAAATATATCATGAATTCTCTCACTTTTCGTTAATGAGTTAACTTAACATTCACGTTAGCTTCAACGGGAAAATCGGTGAGGAGTTGGTATAACTACTATCTAGACTTTACCGAGACATTCAGCAGACGGGACGAGACCCTTCGAGGTAGTCACCGGATCCGCCTACAGTTAGTTCCACCAGTTTTTGAAGGCATTTAGGCAAACCAAACCTCAATCCAACATATTTCTCTTTTCCGAGTTCCAGAGATCGGTATTAATTCTCTTAACTCCCGCTTGGTTTCCGTTTAGATGCCAAACATCTAGATTTAGCGTGATGGTAAGGCTCTAATTTCAATTCTACTTGGTGTCTCCAAAGGTGTTCAATTTCATAAAAACAGCGAAATTGACACTGATTTTAATTTGAATCTATTTTAAAACACTAAGCATGCTATAAATAAATATGCATGCAATACATACAAGAGGGAACAAAGTCCGCTGTGGAAGCTAGTTTGTTATGAAAGTACCAATCAAATTAAGTAAAAATATTGCAAGGAAATGGTTTGTACAGACGCATCATACACTAAGGGAATTCTGGGATCCGGTGAAAAACAAAAAAAATCAACATTTTTCTCTATTTCGTATGAAGGCCAGCGCATATTAAATTAAGTTTACCAAGTAGCCGGATAATTGCACATTTTTAACAAAAGCCAAAATACAATACCCATCATACACTTACCCAGAACAGTTTTTACCTAATCTTTTGTGTTTTTCCGTAACTTGAAAATTCTTTTAACTTTTACTAAATACTTATTTCTTATTTTGCTATTAAAATATTGTATTTTAAACATTTTCTATGTTTCAAAGTAAAAAAAAATTATTCTAGACTCCGATGTAATCAAATACATCGTGCAATATAAACAGGTCCTACATGACAGTCATAATCGATACGATACACAACTGAAATCATATCACTTCCTAAAAAGGATCAAACCCCTCTTTCCGTTGACGGTGCCGTAGAAGTACAGAAGGGTGCTTAAACAGGTCAGGCACCATGGAACGCATTTCCTGTTACTTCCTTTTTTTCTGCTCCCAACAACCCCCATAAGTAAACCGTTTCGCGATTTACACCCGAATATTGACTTTCTTCCGTTCGAAGCGTAAACTTTAGGTAAAGCGGGTGCTTCACAAGGTGTTAGACCTCGTACCAATCTAATCGATTCTTGTCTGTCAAAATTTTACAACCCCAACCTTTCGTCTTCCGATCCCGGAACAAGTTTTCCATCGTCTTCCTTTTTCCCTTTTGCTAACACGCTGGAGCACGAACACACTTGGAGCTGCGTCTCGTTAAAATGAAAAGGTGGAAATTGGTTGTGTCACATTCAATTTGCACCGTATAAACCCACACTTTGATAGGCGTTTCCCGATTCGATTCCAGGGTAACCATCATCATCATCGGCCAAATATCCTTGTCACACAGTTTACTCATCACACTCTCGTTCACTCCCGGTAGGTGTCTAAGGATGTCCCCCGTACGAGATCCTTAGCGATTGGTGTCTTCTTCGTCGTCGATAAACGAATGACAAAATCACGAAACGAGTGGCGATGGAAGCTACTAGCTCATCCCAGATGCACCTTTCCAGGAACCGAGTGGGTTGTTATGTAAATCTTTAAACCCATTTTTCCAGATAACGTCATCTGTCAGTGCTGTCAGTGCTGACAGGCTGGCGGAACCGGAGCTGCGTGCGGGAACCGAACCCAACCTCGCTACAACTACAACGATATGCGTGAGAAATTAAATGCACGCCAACTTCCGGCACTCCGGCTGTACTTCCGTTTTGACGTTCCGGTCCGACCGGGCCAGACATATGCCTCGCGTATGTGGGAGCTTTACGTCCGGAAAGTTTTCGGATTTTGCTTGCCGTCCCCGTTGTTATCCTTGCTGTCGGGACATGCAGGCGAAACCGTGTTGGTCGCGCATTCCGTCCTCCTACGAAAAGCCGTTGTTTTTGGCACGTGTTTCCACTTTTAGCCATTCCTTCCGTATCATTCATATCAGTCTCGCTGATTTTCTTTCACTCTTCTCACCCTCTTTCTCTCAACACCATCCTTCCGGTTTCGGAACCAGTTTTCCCAGTTGCTAGCGATGTTTGCGGCTGCCAATCAAAGCCACTTCATTGCTTATGCAACGTTCGTACGGTAGATTCATCGGTTTCTTTCGGTGCGTTGCTGCGCTGGAGGAATGGGGTTTTTCCCACCTCGTGGGGCCGCACCCATCCAGTTTAGGGTTTTGCTTTGCTAATTTTCCCACTTTTCCTATCCGTCACGCGGGATTCCGAGAGTTCGTTTGGCAGAAATCTGGTAGCGCTTCTGATTATCCTTTTTTCCGTTAGTCAGCTTTTCGGCGAAGCTATTATCCATACTGCGTGTCCATGGCACGTCAAGCTACTGGAGGAATCCGGGCAAACACGGACCGTGGAAAAGAAAGCATGAAAGCAAGGGGAAAAAAAAGATAACTTTCTTTCTGGTTTCTTTCTGTTCCGAAAGCTTTAGACATCTTGCACTAACGGGTGGCGAACAGATTTGCTTCGATGCGTGGAAAACAAACGAAACAAGCGATTTTGAGAGTTTAATTGGGTTTTATGTATTTAAAAATATGCAACATCGAATTTATTGCCTTTTACTCGAATTCGCTGGTGCATATCATAAAAATATGATAATGCTTTAATGAAAAATTATAAAACAATTTATTAAATCAGAAACAACGAACAGAAAAAATAAATTTAACATTGTAAAAGGAATCTCGACTTCTAGAATTTATCCAATCTGTTCTTCGCATGTTTCGTCTCCAATATATTTGAAAATAGTTGAGTAATGTTTTCAGCAACGCTGTGTTTAGAATGTTAAACCAAACCCAAACCCTGCAATGGGCTGTGCCTGCAATAAACCAAAACATAATTATGAACGCAAGCACATGTCGTAATGATTGAAAACTAATCTAACCGAGCGCTGTGTGGAATATTTTATTTTTCATTTTCTGCTACAAATACTACGGCATGTCTACGGCATGTAGCAACTGTTGCCCTCCCCATTTACAGTTCCTGTTTACGATCATGTCAAATAAAGCACCGACCAAGGCGACGGTAGCAGCAGCTACCTAATGCTCAACACGAAAAATATGTGTAGTATTGCGAACCGTGGTACGCTTTTCGGCCAACAACACACACACACGGACTCTGCCTTTGATCCAGCGCAGCTAGAAGCTCATTTTTAAGGATTGAAAGATTTTCTTTTCACTTCACAACCGACAGACGTGACGCGCATTTTTAAAAGTGCACTCGTTCCACCGGCACCGCCCACCGACAACTCCAGCGCCGGGCCCATTCTGCTCCTACGGGCTGGGAAGTTTGGCGCATTTTGTTCCATTTCTTTACGTCGAAAGCAAGGAAACGGTCTATCTGGTGACTGACTTATCCTCGGGCGTGGGAAGTGTTTTGCTGGGTAAAGCACTTGCGGAATTTGGGATGCTATTGTTTCGGAAATGAAATGAAATATTGTACGAAAGTAGTAGAGTGCAGCTAGTAGATTTAGATGAACTTTTGTAGCGTCGAGAAGCATGTTTTGGAAAGAAAGGAAGGAGAAAAAAAATGATAATGCATGTTTGTATATACGTAACTTAAAAATACTGCATTATTATACAATTGGTACTGCAAATAGATTTCTCTTTAAAATTTATGTGAGATGTACATCCAAGTTACCTCGGCACGTTATACTGTTGTGAAATTAAATAATAGTGAAATCTAAATTTAAAAATTAAAAGAACAAAAAAAGTTATATATATATAAAAAAAGTTAGCTATTTAATGACCTGAAGCTAGTAAACACAATAAAAACAGTACAAGTAAAATTTGCAGAATTAATTATGGCAACGTTAAAACAAATAAAATGCCAGTATATGTATTGCAAAATCGGTATAGAAACAACTCATTGTAATAAGAAATTTTGATATTTTGCTGGCTAGCATTGGCGGAATTTGAAATGCAAATGTTTTGGAAATGAAATGAAATAATACACTAAAATATTAGATTGCAGTTAAAAGATTAAGATGAGCTTTTGCAGTGTTAAGAAGCGTCTTCTGGAAAGACTGAATCGAGAAAAATGGATTATCCATGGTTGTAAATATTTTGGTTCATCATATATCATTACTTATTAATTTCTTACAAATGCAAATAGGCGTTCCTTCGAAATTTATTACAAAAATACAAACAAAAAAATCAAGTTGCCTCACTACGATATTGTTTCGTAAAATGGAATATAAGTGAAAATCAAATCCACAAAACAAAAGACAATAGATTATTTTCAACAAGTGAAGGAAATGAAAAATGGTAGATAAAAATTAGATAATAAAAGGTTTGAAACAAGAAAAGGTAATTAAGGTAGTAAATAAAAAAAATAAATATGTATATATGACACCGTTTAAGAAATTGCAGTTATATTTTATTTATTGGAAAATAGAAAACATGATTATAGAAACAATACAAAGTTATAAAAAAATAAGTAAATGACTAAAAGAGTGTATGGTTTTAGCGAACACAATAATACAGATGGCAACACAAATATAAAACAAGACATAACAAAATAAACTCCCTAATAATAGAATGAACAAATCAAACAGACATGTACAACAAACTTTGCTAAACAACACAATAAATAATCGTTTATTGTTACATTTCGCGGTAAAACTTCAAATCCAAATCCGTGTAATTCCGCCATTTTGCTAGATATTCATGTGCCAGCACTCACTTTCGCATGATGTGACCCATGCTTTGTTCCTAGGCCGTTCGGGGTTTTCCATTAATTTTCCACGAAAGTGTATACGCACCGATGCCCTAGTGGCCACCGTTCCAGTGCCGGTTTCGCTTTATTTCATTTTATTTCGTTACCGTGCGCCGTAGTGCTGCGTGGGTGAACGGTGCGTTGCTTCGGGGACATCTTTTCCGGGATCTTGCATGCTTCCGAAATGAGTTTCATGAATTTTAATTTTTACTCCACTGTTCCAGACCGGCCTGTATTGTGTTTAATATTTTTCCTCTCCCTTCCCAATCAGTGCCCGCCTGACGCGCCTGCGGGCCAGACTCCGGTGATGGAGATGAACGAAAACAAAGCAAAAAAATCTGCAAAACAGCTACAACGTGAATATGGTTTGGCAGCTTTGAATGGCACGGCACTGCACTGACGAGACGGGCGTTGTATATTTCCTCGTAGCTAATGTTGCTGACAATTTTTTGTGCTGTTTGTTTTATTTTCTATTTATTATTCGAGTTGTTGCTCCTGGCGCCCAGCTTTTCTTTTTTTTTCGGGAGACTTTTGCGTATTTTCTGCAAAGCAACAAAAAAAGAATGAAAGAAAAACAAATAAACAACACCGAGTCTTTGGGGTTTTGGTAACGGTTGGGGCAGCAGACGGTGTAAAGAATTTGCTGTTTTTCGCCAAATGAAACAATTTCCCTCGTAGTTGGTGTTGTGATTGGGGTCCATTTAAAGGTGGTCGGTAAATTATGGGAATTGGTAACAATTTTCCAGCCACATCATACAATGCTGAAGCTCACCATGGTGTACATGGCAATAACCAAATTTGAATCATTTTCCACAAAATGGCTTCCATTTTTAACTTGACCAGGAGATGAAACCGAAACCGATTTCGGGAAGGAAAGTTAGCATGCAAACAGTTTTAATTCACCGCACAAACTATGGTTTGTTTGAAATTGGAAGTTTTCATCCGAAGATTGCAAAAACTTTATTAATAAGAATTTCAAGTGCCCAGGAAGGTAATACAATGGAACGTTGGAGTTACAATTTCCTTCCCTTTTTTTCCTTCCGTTGAATTTTATAGTGAAAACTTTTGAAACTTGTGGAAATCACCAAATGCTGAACAATCTTTTTTTTCCATGAAACTAGCCGTACAGCGTACAATTATAAACTAAAAGCTAAACTTAATCTAATATAATTTAATCCACATTGGGTTGAAGACGTTTTATTTGCCAAACAATGAGAGACACCTTATCTCGGGTGTAGTCGGCTGTATGGCTGCATATTATTCCGTCATCCAAGTGCATTTTCCTTTTCGGGAAGGAGTCTGAACCGGGGTTGACATCGATTATACGTATCGATGGTTGATATCCATTGAACCATCCTAGTTTGTTAGTCTTTCTTAATTTTTTCATCATCGTTTTCCTGGCCATTCAGGCCTACAGTGAGTTGAGCATGTCATGTCGTACTCACAACATCCAGGCGTCAAGCTCATTCATATTACCATGCATTCATACACTTATTCATCATCATACATACAAGCAAGATACAACATATATGAAATAAACACTAACATAGGAGAAGAAAGGACAGACAGACATAAACCATTCGCTCGGCAAAATTCGAAAGTCACCCTGAGGTATGCTATATATGAGCCTCCCAGGAGATCTTGAATCGGGGTATCAGCTGATCTTTCTATGCTATGAACTGCGTCCAACAAGGATGTTCTAGCAACCTCGTATTCCACGCAGGACCATAGAAGGCGATCCAAATCGAGGAATCCTTCGATTTGACAAGTTCTTTACGCCGGAAATGTGTACCCAATGCGAACTGTTTAGACGTAAGTCTAGACATCATTCGAATGAACGCACGATCTCCAGAAATGCCAAAGAATCAGTGCTTCTAGGAAATTTGAGGAGTGATTGAGTACAAAATCGTCCTTAATTGTAGGGGACCAGAGATCCTGGTTTCAGAGCAAATGTGAGGCACTGAAGTGCTCGTGTGGTAGGATAAGTCTATCAAAAAGAGCCCCTTCCGAGTCACTCCTTTTGGCTAATTGGTCTGTCTTTCCAATCCCTAGCATTCCGCCATGTAAAGGCAAAGGACCAAACAAGCGATATGCTGTTTGTATGTAGTTAGAAGAACGCTTCGGACGATATGTTGAATTCGCCAAAATCAAAGTCGTGCTCTGATGAGGATCCGTCAGTGTAAAATTGGTTTCTTTCCAAATGGTCATACATTTCCACAAAAATGCTAGGAATTGTCGTCCAGCAGAGGCTATCAGAGTTGGTTTTCTCTCTCAACGAGGTATCTACACTGAAGAAAGCCTCACAGGACTCTGGTACGAATTACACTTCGAAGTGTACTAGGGTGGACCGGTAAAATTGCAAAATCCTGGAAGATTACCATGATTTTGCATTTAGAACCTATCTCTTGCAGTGTTCAAGTTCTCGATTAAGGATGGCTTTGATACTCTAAAGCGCACGAGAGCTTAAAACGGAGATTTTCCGGTATTACTCCAGACATCACTTGGAGGGACATTGCATGAGTTGATTTCATAAAACCTACTGCGGTTCTAAGGCAACGATACTAAATGCACTCCAACGGATTCCAAGACAGACAATATCGTTGTCTTGTATAGTTTAAGGATGTCTGATGCGCACCGTTCCAGAATCCGGTAATAGTTCTGACAAAACTGATTCGTCTTGTTCAATTTAAGCCGACCACATTCTTTACGTTTATTAATAAAAATTCTTGAAACAAATACAGAATTTTTTTCCCCAAACAAAAATTCTTATGTTTAAAGAAACATTTTCAACACAAACCTTTGCCGAGAAGATTCCTGCTAACTCTTTATCTCTTTAAATCCCTTTAAAGAAATTCTTCGTCTAAAGCCAACTGGTGATAAATGGTTCATCCACTATCCCAAGTCACCATGAGCCATCCATTTGTTTGATGAACATATCTGTCCATGTACTCAAACGCTCAAGCGTATAAAAAAGCGCCACTGAACGCATATTGGTTTGCTCGTACGTTCACTTAAAGAATCAGCGAACTGGGTTGGCCGGAAAAAGGGGATGAGCACGCTGGCACACTTTCCACATTAACGCGATATGGTTTTTGTTTGTTACTTTTTTTTGTTGCTTCTTTACATTCCCCTGGTCGATTCTAAATCGATTTTAGTCAGCGCATTGTATCGTGTACCCACAAATGGCGTTATGGCGTTCGGGATGGTTTGGGTGGTGTTTTTTTGCCATCAATTTTTTTTCCTTCGTTTTTCTCCACCCATCCATCCATCACCATAATCCGAAGGATTGTTTGTTTGCTTGCAAGTGCCAATGAAACGAATCCGTGAACCAGTGAGGCTCCCCCACACGAGCCCCAAACGAGCACGGTCCATGTCCGGAATGCTACGGAATTCTGCCGCGGTTCACTTTCATTTCCTCACTCAAAAAGGGGAGATTTGTTTCCTTCGCTTCCTGCGAGCGTAATGTTTAAATTTGCCGCATAGCGGATATGAAGCTGTGCGCTGGGTTGCGTTAGTTCACCAGACAGCATGAATGAAAGCCAAAACAATATGCTGCCCTTTTTCCCACCCTGTTTTCTTCCTCTGCTTCATCTTTCACTACATTTTCCGATCGTTTCCATCCTTTTGCTTCCTGGTGCTGTTTCGTTCGCACTGGTGGGTATCCTTTCAGCCAAAATCGAGGACTTTGGGTGCAGTTTTTCAAGACAGTGTAACAACCTTCCACTTTCGATGGTATTCGGCGCAAACGGAGAACCATACGCGCCACGATGAAGCGCTTCCTTGGTTTGTTTTTCTTTTGCCACCGCCTTGCGTCCTAGTGAAAGGATACGTATTCTTCCGTTTTGACAGCGGAAAGAAGCGAAAAAAAAACGTCCCATCACATCTTGCCTTCTGAAAGTGTTCCCGCCGAACACCGAAGCCACTTCAGCCAAGGTTCGGCAAAGGTTTGTGTCCCGGCCCTGATTCATACGGTCGTTGATTGATGGTGAGGAAATGGTTGCAAAAGAGAAAAAAAAAACACAGGGAAAACATCGCACCCCACCGTATGCACACTAGGCGAAAGGTCGTTTACTTGGGGGCGTTGCTGGGTGGATGGGAACGATGGGAAACGGAAATGGACCCCGGAGAGGGATGAGGCAACAGCATTGAAATCACATTCTTTTCTCTGCTGCTCAAATGTTTTCCTAACCTTTCTGCGTGTTGCTACTACTAATACGCTTTGGTAGTGATACTCGCTGCTGGCATCGTAGTGGTACGTATGTGGTATGTATGGAAAGAAAATGGTTTCCTTTGAAAATGTGTTTTTATGAAGAGTTTACAATAGTTTAGGTGCACCTTGAGAATATTTCTATATATTCAAAAATTATGATGGAGTTTCTTATATTATTAAATTGAAATGTAACTATTTTTACATTTTTGGTCATAAACGATATCAAAATCCATCCAATTAATTATAACAAGACAAGACAAGACAAGCTACGGTCCATACATTTATCGACAAGTTGTTCATAAGTGACGCATTAAGCACTGTTAGACTGATAATAGATGAATCATGTGCCACATCTGGTGAGGTCCTCAAATTTTATTTTGTTTGATGCTTCCAAGAGATTTTGTCATCCACCGACTTTTGGATAATTTGTTTTTTGGACTGACTATTGTTGTACGCAAGAATTACTCTCCTTTTGCGGGTAATTTAAAATCACTGAAACCAGTAATCACTAACCAAGACCTCTCGAGGTTGTAGTGCCATAGCAGAAAAAGAAACAGTAATGAGGAACCTTTTCAAGTCTTATTTTGAATGCATTTTGATTTAATTATTCTTATTTAATTTTTTTGTCTTATGTTTGATTGATCAGAATCATTTTGACTTGACAATTTCCAAGCATTAGGTGTCGTCGTTCGTGTAGGTAAAGAGTTAAAAGATCCTTTTTGTTTAAAATCGTTATTTTGTTCTCTAATTTGTCCCATTCGAGTTTGCTAACATAGTTCGGTCCCGGTGTAGTTCGTCAACTAGACAGAATAGTATGATTAGGAGCCATTCAGCGTAAATTCATAAAAGAAGCAATTTTGTTGATTAATTTTGTCCCCTAATGTCACATGTCCTAATTATCGGACAGGTTGTTTGCTTTTTGGACTTAAATCCTTTAACGTTTGTTTCAATAAACAAAAATACACCTTTATTTCTATGACTACCCGGGTAGGTAATAAATTTTGATTGTTGAAATATTTTTACGTGCGGTATTAATTGTTGTCAATAGTTCAATTTTTCAGATTAGGTATTTACTATTTTGCAAACACTCTTCTCTATGCATTCCCAAAATTTCAAGCCGATAGCTTTGTTTTATCGAAAGTTATTTAGAATTAAATGGGCAAAACATACCCGGGAAGGTGGTTATTGAAATGAAGGTTAAAACAGGGCAGCGCAACTTGTTAAGTGCATTTTCCTATTCTTTTTCAATTATTCTCCAATAAGTTAACTTCCTTGATCCAGATAGACAACTACCACCTAGAAAATCACTACAACCAGATTTCCCTTCTATAACACATAGTGCTAAAGACCCTATTATACAAATGATGGGGACATACAATGACATCGGTGATTTAATAGATTTCTACATGACGGTTTCCCACGGAAACACTTTTTAAAAACAACTGTTTTGACGATTATTTAGTCAGATTTACCTGCTATGTGTTATGAAGGCAAATAATGCTCTAAAAATCTAAATATACGAATATGAATACCAACATCATCCAAAACATAAATATAGCCAAATAAAATTTTCCTTAGAAATTTAATTTCAGCGGTAGTTAATGTTTCTTTAATTTGTATTTTTTGTTCATTTTACATTTTTGTAAAAAATAAAAATCCAACGATTTAGTTCGAGTTTGTTCAATGTATAATAAAAGCACTATTATTCCTTTGATTTGACCATTATTCTGACAGAATGCCCAAGATGTCCACCATCTATTATACATCTCAAATTGGAATCAAATACAGCCATCTTCGATACGCCATTACGCTGCTACATTTACTAGCCCTACTTGGTCAATTTACTAGCTTTAAATGGGTGAACACTAAAAGTTAATTGTATGGCAAATCCAATAAAACTATTTTCCCATCCCTCTCTCTCTCTCTCAAACCCAACGTCATGAGTCATGAAAGTTTGTGCACAATTTGTACTGCACCATCGTACCGTACCATTTTCTTCAGTCCCATAAAAACCGCTCATCAGAAGCGCCCCCCATCCGCAAGGCGCATAATCTCAATCAAGGTCCGATTACAGTTCGAACATATATCTACATGGTACATCCCACTCTGGAGCAGCTAGAAACACCATTACCAATGTCGCATCTTTCATTCGGTTTATATCCCATGGCAGAGGGAAAGATGGTCCCCATTCACAGTTTAACTTTCTCCCTTCATTGCCCACCGTAAATGACTTCTTCCGGGGAAATGTATCATTCCCGATGCGTTCCCGAGTGTTAGACAAACTGGGATAGTTTTGTTGCCGACTGCTTCAAACCAGTCAAATGCAGCCCATCCGAAACGCACAGTGTTTGACACTTTTTTTTTCACCGGAAAAAATCCATATCTCCTATCCATCCCGAGGGCTCTGTCTTTAGCTGTGATCGTTACCAGCGCTTCCCTTTCCTTGCTGCATCCGGTTCCAGCAAGATGTCAGCCCCCATTGCACTAGGGGGAAATATGCCTGTCGGTGTCGTATTTGTGTTCCAAGAAGACGAAAAAAAAAACCCAGGCCACATTCACATCCAATTCACATCTCGCACATCAGGATAAGTACGTGAACTTCCGCTCCATCACGCTGGCCGGAGAAATGCCACCCTCCCAGCAGGAGGCTGGCAGCACGCTGTCTGCGAAGCGCCGAGTGGTGACACAACCACTTTCCGGTGCGCCAGCCGGGGGGATGGTTTTGGGGTGGGCGCCAAATTTATTACAATTTATTTTGATACGAAAATGACAAGTGCCGTCGCGCAGTTGTATAAATTTTATTGCATGTTTCACGATAAACAAAATAAATATCCCACTGTTTCTGCGGGTGGGCGGACTTCGAACACTTTAGCGAGGCAAGGAAAAGCCCAGCAAGATGGCGCAGTGGCATCAGTCAATAAGAGGGTAATCTTTCTTGTTTAAGAATACGCTAAGAAGCAGAACGATACCTCCGTGGGGTTGGTTTTTGGGGCGTTGTAGCGTAACACAAAAAATGGACATATTTGATGAAAATAAGTTACAATTTCTTTGTTTGAGTTCGGTGCAGTGTACCCCGAGAGTAAAAAAAAACACAATAAAAAATCTTCAATATTGGACTACAAGGAAAAGTTTAGATAGATGAGAGTGGCTTTACATTGCGCCCAATCACTTGGATGTTGTTGTTTTTTTCTTATCCTTCATCTTGTTCATTCGTTTTTGCTAATGTTTCGCGAAAGAATACGTACCATCATAAATAGCAATGAGCCCAATCCATCACCGTCATCATCATCATCATCATGATATTCATGGAGCTATTTCGGCTGACAGCTTTCGAAACGTATATTCATCCATCCAGCACAACAATCCAGTACGACTTTCCGGCCCTCTTAACAAACTGTCCCCTCCCTTCGGTATGACGTTTTATGAGTCATGTTTTCCGAATGTATCGAGATGTTGTTTTTTCGCGCACACCCCTGTTAGGCGCACGTCGTCACAATTTGGCCTTTTTTTTCACTGTTGTCCGATTTTCTTACGACGCGTGCAGTGTACAAGAGAAAAAAACCTACAAAATTAGAGCCTTATTTGTCAGTGGAAGTCAACCGATGGGCCGCTTCCAAGTACCTTCCGTTGGAGGTGATGGTGCTTAACACACTTTTGTGTTTTCCATTAGCAACAGCGTTTGCAACACCCGGCCTTTGGCACGTGGCTGGCTCACCAGTTTAATCCGCGCGAACAAAGGTCAAATTTTCCACAATTCATCACCGATTCGGCTGCGTCCCGGCGGTTGCGTGATTCAATTTGGCCCCGCAATTATTCAATAGATTGTAAAGCGATAAATTTGCTGCTTCTGCGGGATGTGAAAACTATTTCCGTTCGGGTTCGGGGTTTCTGCCAGCGTCACGATGACACGAATAAAAGCAATCCGGACGAATGTCTTCCGTGTTTTGCGACTGATAATAGCAAATCGGTTTGGTATGTGAGGCAACACGGGTTTTTGGCTCCCGAATTGCAACGCCGAAACACCGTTGGGAAGACGCTGGGAAGATAAAGTTGAGATTCAGGCGTGTGTATCGGTTTGATTTATCATTATAACAATGAGCAAAAGTTGACAGATTTTAAAAAAAGTGTGCAAATGAAACAAGAAGAAGATCTTTGAAGAGAAATTTTAATAAAACATTACATTACAAGTGAATTATTGTAAAATAAAGGAAAATAAAAGAAGTTAACAAAAAAGAAGTTAAAAAAAGTTGTTAACTAATTGTAATAAAACAGCTCAAGTATCAGATTAAAACAAACATTTTTAAAACATTATATTGTGTTTTATTGAAAAAGTGAAAGTAAATAAAAAAGTAGAAAATAAAAGAAGTGAACAAAAAAGAAGTTTGAAATAATAATAATTGCTCACTAACTAAAAATAAATAATAAATCAAAACAGCCGACACTATCGGGTTGAAACGAGAAATAAATAAAATTGTTAATGCTTTAGTACACAACAATTGATAAGAAACTTTTTTTTAATCAATCGATTATTTTTTCATGTTTTTTTTTAAATCTCAGAAGTTTTTAATTTTAATCCCAGTATAAACCATAAAATTTTCTCTGCCCATTGTGCCGTCCGTACCTTTTCAATATCCTTTCGTCGACTATTCCGGGATATTGGTTCGCGCCACCGTCAGCCGGTGGAGTCTGGTAGCTCCGGTATGTACGTTGAACCTGCATCATGTTCCGTAGTGCCTGCGCTAGACCAACCAACCAACAAAACCATGACTTGACACATATTCTCATTGTTGCCGGCGGGACAAATTCTGGCAATCGATGACTCGACCCCGGCCCAGGCGTAACGTCAACAGCCCGGACTGGAGCAACTGGTTTCCCCGGCGCACGGTTTTTGTATTCATCGATTTTGTTCGATGCTTGCACTATCCGACGTGGTGGCCAAAACCCCCCGCTCGGGGTGGCTTTGACATGCGATGCAATCTTTCGTCAGCTGGCTGCTGCACAATGCGCTTTGTGTGCTTTTGTATCTGTGGTTGATTCGTTACTGACGGGGCAGGCGGAACCACTTTATCCGTCTTCTTGGTCGATGGAAATGCTCTGTTCCGCACACTTAGGATGGTCTTTCGGAAGGGTTTTCGGATGGGGGAGGGGGATATGTCATCGGTACAAACGTTATTGGGTGTAGCAATTATCAAACAATAGCACAAGAACAAATTTCGTTGCTATTGAAATCTGGTTGTTGCAATGGGTGCTGTCGTAGCAGGGTTAAACCACTATGTGAGTAGGTTTCAAATGAAAGCTTTTGTAGTTTCGTGAAACAAGGTATGCACTTTTTTTATAGGTACTCGATGGATGAATGGTTAGAATGGGTGAACTATAGGCCAATTCTTTTTGGGTTATATCCTTCGAAAAAATAAACACTAGCCAATATGCGATATCGTTCCATGATTTTCTAAAAAAAAAGTTGTTTCAATGTATCTCTGAAAATATCAGATAATTTCAATTAAGAATATTGGAGAAGTATAACTTAAAAATGCACCTTTAAAAAATGACGTAGAAAATAAATTAATATGAGGAAAATAAAGAACCGAAAAAAAACAGATAATTGATAAGAGATAATTGATTGTCGAAGCAGTCCAACTATAAATAGCGAAAGAGGATGTGACACATTTTCTGCTCCTACTGATTAAGTGCATCTTATCCTGTAAGGATTTGGTGGTAATGGCATAAGGCGCTGTTATAAACTCTATGTAACACACGACAGGTTTTTCGATTGAAGAATAACAAATGCTATTGATGACACAAATTACATCAAAGAATTTGATGTTTAAAACTGAGTTGTACGACGATTTAGACTCGCCAGGCTCCGGTGGGCTGAACACGTCATGAGATTTTCACCGGACAATCCATCCCGTAAAGTGCTTTTAGGCCGTTCACATGGACAGAGGAGGAGTGGTAGACGAAGGCTCTCGACCGTGGAAGGACTTTGAGGAGTTAACCAGCAGAAAAAAAAACCGCGACGCAGTTGAAGTGCCGAATAAGCAGCTAAGTTTGTAATTATATTTTAATTAAGTAAGTAGTAATCTTCCAGATCCGTCTGTTAAAAGTAAATCCAGATCTTTGCACAGATCTGAGCTAATGCCATAGACATTTCTCGTTTACAGCTCACCTATGTAGTACACGCTAACCAGATAACACGTACTAGTGTTTTAGCCGCCAACTTTTCAACTCAAAACACCTGCCTCGATAATGTTATCTGTGACAATATAGAATCTCTTCATAAAGGAATTATAGAAATCATGAAATAGGACTCTGTCCAAATCAGAGTCAATCGCCTAAGACGCATTGGAAAGTACGACAATATACTCCGAAGGATATTTGGACCCATGTGTGCAGAAAGACCATGGTGGAACAGCTATAATGACGAGCTCTCTATCATGTCATACTCTTACTATACTCGCAAGGTTCCGTGGGCTGATCATGTAGTGTAAATGACACCGGACGACCTATACGGTATGGCCTTTTTGGACTCATGAACAAGTCATAGACCCAAACTGAGGTGGAGTGATGACGGAATATTGGATTACCAGGTGCAGAAGCTCGACCGGGAGCTGTTTGAAGGACTTCTACAGCAGGCCAAGAACTCGAAGCGGTTGTAGTGCTCAGTAAATCAGTATGTAAACACCTGAAACGATACTTGTTTTTCACGCAATAATGGCCACATAAAATAAATCGTAACTTTATACCAGTCACTTTATATCGACTACCAGTAAATTAATCATGTTTTACAAACGATTTCTATTTGTTCCATTACCTTCACCTTGTTACGCCATCTCCGAACAAATTTCCGAACTACCGGCCAGTTTTTGGGATTTTTAATGGACTCCAATCCGACAGCCAACATCATCGATGGTAGAAAATGGCTAGAAAAAAGCACATATACAGACACATATACATACACCGAAAATACATCGAGTTACCCGGGCTCTGCAGACTCCGGTTTCACGATCGAAGCCCTCGGGTTGCTTTCGGTTTGGTGCCTTTGACGCAGAAAATTCCCTTTTTCAATTAAATGCACTGAGAACTGGTGCACATGTTTAATGGACTGTTAAAATCACCCTCCGGAAGCGGTACGCGAAGTGGTTCGCTGCAACCGATGGAGGCCGGAGACGGGTGCAAAAGCAACATTATGTATCAGGGGCAACCATTTGCCAACATTGTGCACCCGTACGGTATGGGATGGTGATAGTTTACTCCGCACTCACACCGGCAAGGCTGCCACCATCCAGCACGATGCAAAGGAAACAGTGCCGGCGGGCTTGGCCGATGCGACTTCCGATGTGGAATGCTTCGCATTAAAACGGGACGCAAAGAAAACCACGGACGAAAGGAAAAACATAACCATGAGAAGTTCGCCGAATGTTAGGCGGAGAAGCGTTCCGGTTGCCCGTAGCGTATGGAAGTGTTTTGCACTTTTATCATTCGTTTTTAAGCCACAATTAATGGAAGTTTGCAGTTGGAGAAAGAAAAACCTAGGAAAAAAGCTATACTTTGTAGAATAAAATGAAAAATAAATTAGCAAATCATCAAATATCGAACCAAACCAACTGTGTACATAATGGGTAGTACAGGAAGGCACACAATTAACGACCGCTACCGATCGGTACTGTTCCACCCCCAGCGGATGTTAAAACGAACTTACCAGGCGGATATGTTGACGAATGGTAAAATTTAATTTGGCAACATTTGAAACGGGGAAACGCAGGGCTTTACACTCCCGCCGGCTACTGGGCGTGGAGTTGATGTTTTGGCAAGGGACATGCATCCCGGGCGATTGCCCCAGTGGCAATCAGTAGTGAAGTAAAATTGGGAAGTGGTAAATGGCCACGAGAAAACGCCCCACGGTAGAGGAACAATGCTCATATCTTCTGCATGTTGTTAATGGGTGGGATGACAGCGCACAGCGGTATCGTTCGAATGTGAACAAGGACAAAAGAATGTTTGAGTAAATCGAATGAATTTATTAGTCATTTTGTTTTTTGCAAATTACTTAAAATGATAAATGCTGTCCAATCGTTTGTTTTATTTGCTACATTGATGATTTAAAATGTAGTGATTTTTCTTTCCAAGATACGTCCTGGATGTCGTTACGAAAAATATAAAAAATAAAGATGAATTATGGATTCGAAGCTTGAAGTTAGTATAATAAAAATACTACAGAAAGCGTTCTGATTAGAAAAAATATTTTCTCAAAAAAAAAAACCTATCCAAATTAATAATAGTAATAAAAGATGACAATATCATACATATATAATATGTTAAACGTATATATTTTTGAAAATTTAAATATTGAATGCCAGAATTGAAACGAAACAGATGAAAACGACATTCAGGAACAAAACTTATTAAATCGATTCAAAAGTTTTCAGGAAATTCTGGAATTATTATTAGAATTCTTTATTATTTGCTAATTGATGCCATACTATTTTTATATTTATTACTTATATTTAAAAAAATGCAGCTGCCGTCATATTAAAAGCAAAAAGAAGTACTTATTGGTCTGTAACAATGTTATTTATAGGTATTTTGGTGGGATTTTTCCTTCTTAATTTATTCTCTCCGAAAACTACTAACTTTCATATAATGCATCATTATTTCCTAGAGCTAACAAAAAATGCAGAAATTGGGAGCATGTCTTTTCTTAAAATTATAAATAAACTTGTAAAGCCGTATCTTAAAACTTGAATAAAAAAGGTTATTTAAAATAACAATCAACCCTTCTTATTCTGAACACATGTGTAACTTCAACCATCTTTTCTACACATTCAAACATCCCATAGTGGAATTTGAACGCAGTAACAAGGACACTGGCTGACGAACGCACCACAATCCATCGGGAGCTGATGATTGCATTCATATTGCGGCTAGTTGGTTACATTCGAGTGAGCAGAAATTACTTCTTCCACCGCACGTTGACGGGAAAATGTAAGTGTGTGTGTGTGTATGTACGGTGGATTACAGCACAATATTCTTGTTAATTGAAAATTGGATTTAGTCCCTTTGATAGCATCACCCACCCCGCTCGAAACCCTGGACGCGGGGTGGTTTCACGGTTTTTCCTAGGCAAATCTTTTGCGCTGCATTGTCACAGCCCGGGGGGTGATGGAAAACGCTCACGCTTGTCCTTCGGCTGGCCGGTTTGGGTCGGGATGGCTCAGCGTGTTCATTTTAGCCATCGGCAAAACCCGGGAGAACATTAGCGGAATGGAAGTGGCAGTCGATGGTGCATGAAAGTTTCAGGCAAATGTCTTTCCTCTCGTGCTGTACCGTATCCCTTTGGCCAGCGAGGTAATCGTTTTGTGCCGTGAATGCTGGCGGGAACCATTTTGCTGTATTTGCCCCCCTTTTTTTCGCTAATGGTCGGTTTACGGTGGCCGGGATTGGGATTTGTAATCTCATTGTAAGAAGCGCACGGTTGAATGAATACTTACGCGGTGCTTCCCGCCTGTCCGCAGAACGATTCAGCGATTTTATGAGTTTTACAATTTGGGGTTTCATTTCGTACGGGTAAACCTGTAAGACGATGGTTGCAGTTTTATGTCGGAGGAAATGCTACAAAGACTAAGGATTCAATATGCCAATCAAGTGCTGTGAATGGAAGCATTTTATTTGGGCACATTTCATGCTAAAATGGTAATGTGAAAAATAATTCGTGCTTAAAATTCAAGAAACCCCGAAAGGATTTAATGCTTTGAATGATTTTGATTAAAATTTATTAACGAAAAACGAATAATGTTAATCCTTCGATGAATTGTGGCATTTTTATGATAATCAATGTCTTTATTCGAAAAAAAAAACTCTATTCAAGGCACGTAAGTTTAATATAAATAGTAAACATAAGCAATCATAATCACTGCTTGAAAGGGCAAACAAAAAACTTTAAGAGTATGATAAAAATGTACTGCCAAAATATATTTGTATTTTTTATGACAGTCTTACAGTAGTTTGAAAAGTAAAAATGATATTCATGAAAATATGACGTACAGTGCTTGGTATATTACGATGATTAGACAGCGCTCAAGAAATTGTTGTATCAATTTATGAGAATGGTGAAATTTGCAACATTACGAGGAATAAAAATATCTTTGTTAAAAAGCATTTGATTTCAAACAGAGAAGCATATTTATATTTTATTAAAAATAACGATATCTGCTTTTTTCTGCAGTAGTACGTTCCAAGCACTCTGAAGCACTTTGGAAATGTGACCTCTAGGATCGTATTTCTCTAGGAATTTGGTAACAAAATAGAACAGGACGAGGACAGTGTACTCACAATCTTGATAGTCCTTGAGCTCAACGTAGACAATGTGAACAGAAACCAAAAATTAGTCCAAAATATTTGATAAACTATTGTTTATAACATATTTGAACTATATTTTAATTCCTTATTTATTTACAATGAAGTTTAATACCATTAAACGTGTAATGAAATGATATCGGTTATTAATATTTTATCTCACTATTCGTCATTTAAAAAGTTGTACTCTTTTTCATTTATATTACAAATGTCAGAAAAGATGGAAAACTGGAAGAGAAATATTTGTATTGAGATGTATTGTGTCTGCCTTTAAAGTAAGGATGTTATCACTACTACACCAATGCTCCTTGAATACTGTCAAAATAATAAGACATAAATTAGCAACTCCCAATGTGAATATGAGGATACAGGAAGGTATGATTCCTTGCAGGAACAGGTGTTGAAGTTTCCTGATACTACTCATAGTACTGCTCGAAAGGACCACACAAAGCGTTTGGTTGTAACTAAGAAACTTCTTAGATCCCAAATATTTGGCCGCCAATCTAATGGATTGGTGGTGCTGTTGAATAACACAATAATCACACTTTCAGTTATACAAAAGTCCAGTTGATGGAAAACATTTTAACAATTTTGTGGTTTTTCTCAGGAAGGCTGTTGCATCAGCTAGTTCTAGGTTCCTAAGTAGAATTGAAGCTTTTTTCGTTATTAATGGTAACATTTTGAATGAATCTTGTTCATAGTACTGATATAAACTTTATTTATAGGTAATTTTTTAAGAATTTAATGACATAGAAACATATGTTTTTTTTTGCTTTTTGTTTGGAGGTAAATGACTTCATAATTTTACAAACTTTTTCTCCTATCCTTAAAGTAAAACAGATGTCCTGGTATAGTCATGGTTCAAACTCTGTAATATTATTGTGACTAAATACATCTAAATTAAAATAATTTTTTTTTGAACCATACACTTCGCAACCTCTCCAAGAATCCCGAATGTATACAAGTGTTCTATTTTCTTACTATATTAATCCCCGTAATAATCGGTCTCTTGTTTCACTCCGGCTTAAAAACGCTTACCACATTCGTTAGCCGGTCGCCGTGAAAGAAAGCTGCACGATGAGCGTGTAAAACGTTTTCATTATTGCACTGTCGGAAGAAAGCATAACTCCGTAACTACTGCCGCACGCTTCGCGGATTACCGGGGGGCCTTAATTTTCTGCTTCCGCCTTTCAGCAAACTCAACATCCGGCCCACCGGCGCTGGGCAGGCGGCGCTGGGTGGCTAGAACGAAATTTATGGTCACACTTCCTTATTAGCGCAACCAGATCGTAGCGTAACGTCTGACACCGGAGCTCCCCTGCTCTCTCTCTCTCTCTCTTCCACAACCAACCACCCAGCCCGAGTGCAGCTAATTTCGGATGTTACCCTTTCCCGACACGTGGTGTGCAGGATGGGGAAGTTGCGCCGAAGGAAGGGAGAAAAAACTTTTAACCAGCTGCAGTCACTCCCCCGTTGGGGTGCCATGATGTGCTCGTCTCGGGCTAAAAGGCGTCTTAATCGTTCACTTTTTCCTGTAATTATTAAAACACCCAGGCAGAGTGGGAGATGCCACGGCTTAAGGAAAAAGTGCTCCAGCGGCAAGATCGGTGCAGAGCGATAGCGAACGATCCGCTCTTTATGATGCTGATGTCCGGTGGGATGCCGTGGTGTGAACCATCCGCGTGTCACCAGCTAGGATGTGTTGGAGCAACGGGGAAAAAGGACTCTAAAAGAGTGGCAAGAGTTCCTGAAGTTTAAAATAACTCTTGTAAGACACTTCTTACGCGGGTTCGGGAGGGATAATTATTTTGTCTTAATATTAGCTGGTGAATTTGAAGTATCTAACACTTGTGCGATTTATAAAACGTTTCACCCAACTTCCAGCAAAACTACAGATTATTTTAAAAATGTTTTGCCTTGCCACTCAATCCTGACGGACTCGTTGTACACCGTCCCGGTACGGTGCAGTGTGCAATCCTTCTGGGATGCATTATAACTGCTGGAACCGCAACGAAGTGCACACCAGCAGTAATGGCGCGTCTCATGATATCCTCGTCGGACGGGTATAGCTCGTTTAATCCCGCCACACAGCGATCTGTAACTTTCTTGTACATCCGCTTTTTATCCACTCCGCTTCCGGCTGATGTTTCATCCGTTTTTTTACAGCAGCGCCGCAAAAGTGCAGCACGGTGGCACGTAGCGCCCGGTGCGCACCCGATAGACGATCTAAGATATCAACTGGGAAATTAATTTTCCTTAATTAACACATCGGGCTAGAATTGCACCAAACCCGGGCACGCGGCTATGGATAAATGATGCGGCCGCTCTCTTGAGCGTGTGACCCTTGATGAAGATTGGCAATTAATTCGCGCACATTCCGACGCTCGGCGGTTCAGTCGCTCGGGTACGTCCTGCGCTGTTGTACGTGATATTGTTGCGTTTTTCGCCGTAACGCTAGGTAGCTACTTTGCTGTTGCTGCCGGATATGCAACCCGTACGGGCAGCCGGAACCGGATATCCGAACCAGCGCATCATCGCACTTTGTTTGTTTTTTCGTACCTGACGAGGCGTGAGAATGTGGTTAGGGATATTTTTCAAAAGGGAAGGATTTGTTTCAAAATTGAATAACAACGAATTAAGTGGGGTTGGGTTGTATGTGATACCTTACAACATGTGACAAATTCTCAAAAGACTGTCCATTTGGAGTTAAAAACTAAATAAAAATAAAATCAGGACATTTTTCCATAGTATTAGTAATATTTTAACATTTTGAGGAGCACAGAATGTGAATAAAAATGTTGTTTCCGAAAATTTGCCGTAAAATTATATATACTACACCAATATTTATAGTACACCGTGTTCACTGAACTACTAAAAAATGAAATGTTTTATAGCAATTGAGCACAGAATGAACTCTATGGGTAATGTATACAGTAACATACAAAAATAAAGCAGGGCCGAGTTAACATTTAATATAAGTAATTTGAATTCTTTCTAGTTTTACAATTTGCTGAGCATAACAAAAAAAATTATTTACCAATTAAGTAATAGTCTACTATAATATAAAAGTTGCTATTTGTATTTTGAGCATAATAATCAATAAAATTATATTTATCTATGATGCTATGATGAGTAATGTATTTCCAAAATATTTTAGATTATGCATTTTTTAAATCGATCAAACCTATTATTAAATTTTTTTCCATAAATTCCTGCATAATTTCATGCGTAATTGTCAATTTATGTATTATCCGCTCTGAATTCACCATTGCTTAAAGTCATTTTACTAAAACTGTTATAGGAATTTTCTATGCATGTTGGATCCTCTGGGATGCCTTTATCTGATCAGTTCATGTACGTCATCGATGGGATGGGAAGAAAGATGAAAAAGATCTGTTTGATATTTGTAAGGAAAAATTAAAAGGTGATGATTACATTCGTAAACTGTATCAGAAGCATTCCAAAATGTTTTGGTACTTTTATAAATTCGCCATTGATGTGTTTAGACTGTTTTTCACTTTTTGACACTTAGTTCTTAGTTTGTTAGTGATGCTACACTTTTCATTTCAGACCATTTACTACCAACACTTGTACTTAATTAAATTCGTGTTTTTATACGAAACAAAATTAACAAAAAATATTTTTTTAAATGTTAAAATTCAAAGTACGCTTTATAGCTCGTGTTAAAAACCAAATAAACTTAAAATAATTTGTTGTGAAGTGAAAGTGGAATAACTTTCTTGTAGTTGGTATCGATTTCAAGGAACAGTATTTATTTCGAAAAAAAATTTCTCCGATGTGACCATATAGTTGTGTTACGGCCCTAAGGCACCTAATTATACGAGGAAAAATGTAAAGTGAAGCAAGCAAGAACGTACAATTACATTTCACAGAAATCTTATAAATCATGTTTTTATATATTGCTTCGGAATTTCAAGTAAAAGGCAAATCACTGGTGTCCGTATAGTTCTGGTACGTACTGTATAAAAAACTTTGGCATCGAATAAAATTGTATTCTATCGTTTTTTTTTTAATTATCAATCTTTACATTTTTGTCGTGGATATTTTTTTTTTTTTTTTTACAGTCAACCTTATTCGTTGTGTTTTGCATTTAAAATGAAGCCAAATAAATATTTCTTAATTCAAGGCCTTAAAATAAATTTTAATTTCATTGTGATGTTTGAGTGTATTTTAAGCTACCCGGTTGTGTGATTTAATATTCTAAATTTCCGATTGCCCGTTCCCAGTTTTGGGACATCTGATTGAAAGCAATAGCATTGTTTTGATTGATAAGCGCTTTCCTAATTTATGACATGGTGCATTATCTCACTGCGCCCGCCATTCCATTGTTCGCGAATCCCCAGGGGAAATTTCCAACTCACAGTTGATTGGTCGATCCGAATGCTATTAAAACTAGATCAAACTGCATCATTGCAACGGGCATTACTTACCGCCCTGGCGACATGCAACTAACGACCGCATAGCTATACTGCTGCAACACTGCTGATACACAATCGTCAAGGATCATAAAACAAATTGCGCTTAGCGAACGCTTTGTCATTTGGGGCTCCGGCTTCATTTTCGGTGCTTCATGTGCGAAATTCACTTGTTTGTTGTCGCTCGGTACCGTCGCTGCACAGCATAACCACCAAATCGGACCAAGTTTTGGGGGATGTCATACCAATTTTTGAATTATTAATTGCTTGCAGAAGCACACCCAAGCTCAAAGCACACACACCAGAACGCGACTCATTTAATGTGCGTTTGCAATGGAACAATTTCGGAAGGGGGAGATGGGGATGTGGGAGGGGGTGTCGTAAAGTCCTACGCGGTAGACTATTGTTTGATGCTCACTGTTTAAAAGTGTCGTTTGTCCGTGATCCACGTGAAGTGATTTATTTTTTATCCCTTTTGACAGCGGAACTGTTCCAGGCGTGGATTTGAAACCCGGACGGATGGGGATGGAAATAAAAATGCGCAGAAAAAAAACTGCTTTTTCATCAGGAATCATCATGACTGGTGGTTGTGAAATGTGAGCACAGTGCAAAGCATTGGGTTAGCAGATGGACGAGTCCGAACCTGGGGATTGACTATTGTACACTGGCCGTAGTAGTAGTAGAAGTAGTATCTTTCGGATGGCCATGGTCATCCTGCTGATGGAACACATTTAACTACACTCGTTTTCCACATGGAACTCCCGGCTGGGCCACCCCGGAAGAATACACATGGCACACGTAAGGAGCGCCCAGAGTCGGGCAGATATGACCCGAAGCTGCTCGGGAGTGTATGACACCGAACCGTGGCTTTCCATCATTAGCTGACAGACTGGATATCCATAAATAAATTAAAATGAAATATGAATCACACCCGAGCTAGTGTGCTCAGTGGTGTGACCGGAGAGCATCATCACTGACCGTACACTCGGAACCGAGATTTTGCCAGGAGTTTGGCACGGACGGTTCTGGTCGGGTTAGACACCGAGTCGGGATGACGAATGTTTGCGTGTCCCTGGGCGATTTGATCCGATTCTTTGCTGATGCCTTCCATGACTGCTGATCCTTGGCTTAGCGGAGTGCTCATCCAATTTACCACTCTGTTCACATGACAGCTTGCATAAAGAGATGGAAACGTTCGTGGGATTGATGTTGTGGTGATGCTGTTTTTTAGCACTAGGTTCTAGAATTTTTCATCCCACCCGGTTCTAACAATTGATGGTTAAATTGCTCTTGTGTTAATCCGGTGCAATAGAAACGTGTTGAGGAAAATGTCAGCCGTTGAATATTTGCTAAAAATGATTATTTCAAAACAAAATGATCTGCCAATTTTCAACACTTCATTGACAAAAACAACTATATAACTCTATTTTTATCAAGTACGAAGCCTACTGCCCAAAGTTTCTATAATCATACAAACAAACAACAAACATCAAGTACGAAGAATTGGCGAAAATTAATGAATACTACATAATTTGTTTAGGCAAGTTTAAGTAAATTTAAAATCAATCAAATTTTGAGAAGTTTCTTTTGCAGGAGAATGTAGGGAAAGATGAACACTTCTTAAAATGAATGAATACATTTTATTTCATATTTTAACATTGCAGTATCAACTCTGAACGTGTAAAATATCATTGGAGTGTTAATGTGGACATGCCATACACTTTATGTCAAATTTGCTAATCATTACTGTATGGTAAAAACCTGCTTAAAATTAAATAAAATAAAATATTTTTCCAATATATGTATCTGGTTTTCAAAACCAAAGACGCCGAAGGGGAAAATTCGAACATAAGTGTTTGATTAATTTTATAAATGCTATCTTATGTTTTAAAGCAATTATTATTAGCTCAAAATTCTCAAAACTTTTCCATTTTCCCGAAACAAATTTAAACTGCATGACATGAAGCATATTTTTCGCTCATGCTAAAAAAATGCGCCATAGCAAATTAAATGAGTGCTTGAATCCATCGATGATTTACTTTTATGAATTAAGGAAGTAAATCATGTCTTGCACATCGTTTATGGTCACTGTATTCTAAAATCAAGAGATTTTCATTATTAATCTTACGGTGTCCATCTTTATCTACGTTCTCCTATATGTTGATTAGACAACGGACTTCACAGGATTGAATCAAAGTTGTTTTCTTTTGTAAAATTATACCCCTTTTTAACTAATTTCTACCTTCATCCCCACAGAAGAATTTCAAGTAGAACAAAAACATCGTTTGTTTTTTCTATAATAAAACATAAAACTTTTCGTTCCGTTTAAAATCAATTTCCTCAATGCTTTTCATTTCATTTTCCCTGCTTTATGGCGTGTATTTACGTTTCAGTTTAGTTTGCAGCAGTTGGTACGAGTGTGGGAAGCTTGATAGTCTTGCCCGGAGTTTAATCCACACGACTAACAGCATCCTGTAAGCTTCTGCTTCTCTGGTAGTGTACACACACACACACACATACAAACGCGCGCGGACATCCCTTGTGTAGCTTCGAAAACTAACCACCGGGTCGTAAAACACTCGGTTCATCCGTAAATCCTTTTTTTTATTTTGGTGTGTGCCAGCAACCGGCAACCGAAACCGAACCGAAGTCTTCGGATGCGCTGGTATTTATATTAAAAACGATGATTTATTAAGTTTAACATTTATCCTTTTCGCCCACGGCAGCCCAGCGTGTGTCTCGGCACTATGACCGGAAGTCAACTGCCGGGACATGCTGATAAGGGACGTTTTTTTGTTGTATAAAGGCGTCCGTGGATGAAGCAAAGTTGGGGTTGGGTGACGATTATGAGAAGGTGGAGAAGCCCAGTATTGAATCGGTAGAAGCATTTGAATTTTTCCCTTCGGTGTGGAGCAAAGGCAAACCGTGTCTGGAGGGATTTTCAGCTGCACCAAGCTTTAATTGCATGCTGTGTTTTTATTTTGCCCATTTCGATCGTCTTGTTCGTGTGCATTGAAATTGGAGTGAAGGGATTTTTAGGGAAAACAATTCGCTGTCGGAATTGGGAAATCCGGACGGAAAAACCATTCATGAACACCGGGGAATAACTAATCTGCTGGCGAGGTTCAAAAGTGTACAAAACAAGCATGGTAAATATTTACGGTCGCCGCTACAATCTTTCGGTGTCCATCGTGCGGGCCACTTGCCATGGATGTCTTGGTTAGTGGATCTTTGTGGAAACACGTGGATGTGTCCACTTTTTCATTGCCGTACATTTCCCATCTTTGTTCGCTTGTTTCGTGCGCAAAACTGAGTTTTGTTCTTTTCTCCCGGGACCTGCTGATCTCGTAGCCCGTGCGATGCTAGGAATCGAAGCATTCCTATGGTCAAATTGGTGGAGGAAAGGAGAGCTAAAGGTTTTCCCACAAACCACGGAAAAACAGCCAGACACCAGTGCGGCCTATACACGGCTGGTTGCGTGGGAATTGTGGATTTTCTCGGAAAATAAAGTGCGCTCGGAGTCAAGTAAACGAGTCAGATTTGTCACACTGCAATACGGCCGCCACCGGAAAGGATATGGGACAGGTTCAGTAAGGATACTAATGGGAGTGAATGGGGAGGGGGAAAATGCGGGACAACACGGAGGAACGGCCTGACGTAGGTGGGATGTGGTTTGGTTTATTCTCTTTCGCCTGGCACCAATCGGTTGGTCAGTGGCCGGTAACCGCAACCAGGCCAGCGGAACGAAGGATTTATGGAAGCATATGGGTGAAATATTTTCCAATTAGCTCCTTGAAACCATGGCGCCAGTATCGGAGCACGGAAAGGGGATGAAAGTGAGTAAGTGCTTAAGTAGATCGATGCATCCTGCTGGCCGGCAGGTTAATTTAACGTGTCACGAACGATTCCGAATGGCAAGCGAGCTTTAAAGCACATTTAATTTAATGTACAGCGAGCAATGAAGACAGATTTATGTTATGATCGGGATGATAAATTTTACATAAACACTTATCGGGAACAGTAAGAATTTCTATACTGTTTCTATACAGTAACACTCTATACTGTTCTGAGTACATTTTAATATTGTTAGTCATAAATTCCTCATCTCGAAACTGCAACATATTGGATTATTCCGAGAATTACCCAGTTAGGATAAATTGTATTTAACCAACAAACGATACAAAGACAGACGAAACATTTGTGTGCCATTATTGTGCACATTATTTATGAACGACTTCATTTATTATGTCGCGTATAGATTGAGTTACACGTATGCCAATGATGTGAAACTTTACTTGCTTATTATGTAGCTAAGACAAATGCTTCATGCTTAAAAAATTTATGCATAGTTTTCGTATACGGTTGGTCGGTTTGTTAGTTTATAGAGACTTTGAGTAAATGGACTTCATGCTTCTCTTCTATTGCTGTTAGTGGTGTCGGATATGAGATGCTAAGGTTTGTAATATTGAAATTTAGAGATATCGTACATGGTGCCTTGCAAATTATTTGGAAATAGACAAATAAGAAGTATTTTATAGCAACGCTGCATTTGCTTAAGATTCCTCTGAGTATCGAGTATTATTTATTAGATAGGGTGTTAGCACGTCCACAGGAAGTTGGTGGTTTAGATGTTACATTGGACCATCTATCTGTTCCCATATTGTTTACATTATCAAGAGCACTTTTAAATTATTAAGATTTATCTACCTTCAGACTCAGGACAATGTTGATCCTCTATGGTTTAAATCCTTGTCTTGTGCGTTCTTGCCTGTAGCGTTGCTCGGTAACTAAAGTGAATCAAACAATCAGCTGTTTCTGCATGAAAATCAAACGAATGTAACGAAAATTTTAATTTCACCCCAGAATTAATTGCACTTAAGTGTAACATAACTCTACTGTTCAATTTTGGCGACACCAGACCCTACAGTAGACCTTAATTAGGGATTAGGGTATAGGGATTTAGCTTAAGTTTTTAGCCGTAGTGTTAAAAAATGTAGTATAATGAAAAATAAATGAATAACAGTAGATAATAAATAAAAAAAAGGAAAACATAAGATATAAAAATTACATAACCGAAGTAAATTAACAATAAAACGAAATTCACAGTAAAGAATCATACCAAATATCATACGATTATGATACTTAGTCCTGTATTCTCATGTATAATTTCCCTCCTTTTACTCTTTATTTTGTTTTTCTATTTTTAGGTTGATAATGTTGCATTTCCTTTTCCGTTCCTAATCATTTTCCTTTAATTTTAGTCTATTATTCGATTTTGAGCGATTTATTTTGAGTTGCGGTTTAGATTATTAATGTTAATGTTTAATGTTTTTAAGAATTTTGTAAATCGTTTGTAGGGAAAACAAATATATTGAATTGAATTGTAGAATGAAACATGAAATAACTTTAATAAAGATTATATCCATGAAAATTTTTATTTTCAGTATTTTTATAGTACAGCATTTTACATGAGAAAATAAAAATTGAAGCACCTGGTAGCATTTTAAGGTCTAGAGCAAGGATTAATACCTCATTTAGAACTACAAATTTATAATCAAATGATCTTTAAATCAAAATTGATAAATACCTACAACAACGTAGGGAATAATGACGACTTCTATCTTAGCTTAAGCAACCCCTTAAGGACCTTTCTACGCAGTTTACTTTATCGATTCCAAAACACTATTTATTTATTTATTTATTTTGTGTGAAAGTAGACTACACGTTTGTATTTTTATTGTTACTAAATGTGTTAAGTAGGCTTACGCTAGCCGGGTGACTTAATTTGACTTAATGGTTGGAGTAAAATTTATGTTATGACACTTCCAAATCATACCAATTAGACAAATCATGGTTTATATAATTTTCATATAATAATCAATTACTGCGAATGAATTTATACGTGTTTAACAGTCGTCTACAACAAGTTATAATACCCTTCTGATATTTACACAATAAATTTCAATTAATATCCAAAACAAAATCGCTTATCTGCATGATTATATCCTCATTTAACCATCTTGTTCCTTTCTAGCAATAAATTCACCATTTTCGGTGAGTTAATTTTAATTATTTATCAACAAATCGGCATAATGTTATCGTTGTGCATGCCTGTAAAATATCTTACGCATCCCAAAACGGCTCATTAGTAGGCTACGTACTGCTGCTTATCCTTACTAAAAAAAAAACCCTCACCAGAACCCACCACCATCCAGCCATCTCCCGAAAATCGCACACGTAACGTTGCGTCAGTTGCGTTACCATCCGCAGTAATAATTATGGTGCGCCATGGTTACCATATCTTCCGGCGGGTGGGCTGTGAGGCGTTCTGCTGTCTATCAGCCCTTCCCATTCAAATGTTGCGCATTTGTTTGTGTGGGCAGTGAAAATCGTTCGGTTTTTGGCCAAAATTCGTTTATCCCGTGATTTAATCTTCCCGAACCCCGAACATCACCTTAATGATCCAATTAAAGTTTGGCACAAAACGCCCTCGTGAGACTGAAGGCCCGGGAAGCTCGTGCCGATAATCCTGAGGAAATACCTTCGTCTCCATCCATCGAAACCGTGCTGTATATTGGTTGTCTTGAAAGACGGAAAATGTGGGCCATTTGTGAAAACAAACCTCCTCCTTCTCCGACGGTGTACCCGAAAAACCAGCTCCGTCTACGGTTGGCGTGGTTGGTTAAGTTTTGCAGTTCAGTTCTTATAATTAAAAGCTGTCAGAGAAAGTTAATTTATGAAGCACCGAAATGCAAAAGCGCTACACATAGTTGGTGAACAGTAAGCGTTGCTCCGTTAGTATCGCTTCTTATCGTCAATGCCTTGTGCCGTTTGCTGCACAAATCTCGCTTCCCTGCGCTGTGGTGATTTTGTTTCCACCAAGGGAACACATTCTCGTTGCGAGCAGGATCTGTTGTTTCTTGTTGGTGAAAAATATTGCTTTCGCTTTATTCGACGGTGGGGCGTTCGGTTCGGTGGCAGACTACGTGGGGAGACTACGCGCACGAGAGAAATGGCGCTTGGCGAATAAATTTTCATTACAAAGCGAAAACATTTTGGAATATCATCATAAGCGTAGAGTGTAGATACATCACACAAGATGGGTTTGGTGCTGGCTGTATGCTTGAGCTGTGTAAAGATTTTATTTGTGTAAACACACAAATGGGGTCCCAGCGCGACGGTAGGGATTTAAAACGCTGAGCCATTATCGTGTGCTGTTGTTCTGATCGTTAGTTAACGCCAGTGGTTCTGCCGTTCCAGGAGCGAATAGGAAGGTTAAGCTTGATAAGACTCGTTGGCACACTGTTCGGTTCGTAAGGACTATATCCTCCGAAAGCTACAGTGCTTGCCATATATTTGAATAACTTAGAATAATATTTATTAATCATAATTTTATTTTTATTGCTAATAAATAGAGCTATAACAGTAGCAAACCATTTTCTCTGAAGGCTACTTCATTATTTATTGTAAATTAGATTAGTTTTAATTATTTAGCTTCCATTAGCCCTCTGATCTGTGAAATTTGCGACACTTTTCACTTCGATTTACATTGTGAGCTTACAAGTTCTACAACTTTGTTTGACTGTGGTACCGATCTAATATCGAACCAACCCATTTTCCAAGAAATTAAACGGGCACACGAAAACGGTCGCTTTCTATGGCATTTTCCGAAGCTAGCGAATTGCTAGTGTTATTTTTTTGTATTGCAACATGGAGCAGTTTATTTTATTATTACATTCCATCCCCATTTCTGTCCTGTGTTAGCAAACGAGCAATTAATCATAAATGGTTTTCATTCTCGCTGTCGTGAAATATTAATTTTATGGCCATATTGCCTGTTTGAATCGCTCGTGTTAGAGACTCCAAAACTACCATACATTAATGTGGTCTGTTGGCATTAGGAAAACATGATGGGTTATTTTATATTTGATAAAAATTTGAAAAAAATATGATAAAAATTTTGAATAGCGATCTACAAATATTGTTCCCAGATGAGATGATGCAAAGTTTCATATCCAGTTTTCATATTTTCCATATATTTTTGTTGATTATTACTCGTTTGAAGGTAAAAAATCAACTGGATACCTGGAAAAACACATTTTCCTCACACAAGTATGAGCTTAAAATCGTTAACGATTACTACAAAGTTGTGTACAATTTTATATACTAAAATGTGTCTTTTGACAATTTTTTCGAATGAAGGAATAATCTTAATTTGAGGTTATTTTTTTTTTGTTATTGTATGACGGCCTGGCCGTATTAGAATTTTGAGGTTATAATTTTACATAAAATCGTAACAAGCTTTTTATCATGATTTGAACTTTGTTAATTATTTGTGTCGAAATTAAAAACCCATCTTTTTAAGAAAACTTTGTTTCTTCTTTGATAACAATCCAAATTAAATGTTTGTTTGGAAAATGCTTTTCACACACATCATACGATCAAATGTTTGTATCAATCTTTTCAAGATTTTAAGGAAATCGCAAGCAAAACGAGTGTTCATGTAGATGTGAGGAGCGCTGTATGAATAAGCAAAACAGTGAATGGACTAAATAACAATGAATCTTTTATTTAAAACTGTAGCACAGAAAGAAATTATTACGAAAAATTACAGTTTTATGTAAGTATGTAAGCATAAGATATTAATTATCATAAATATTAAACAAACGTCAAACATTCCTTCAAAACACAGTTCATTTAATGGTTAAAGGAAAATTCTATATTTCATTCATGTTAAATTATCACGGCCATGTAATGTTTGAAAATGTAAGACACTACTGTTAAGCCATACTTCGAATATTATAGAACATTGATTTCTATGTATAGTATGGCCTAAGGGAGATGTGATTAAATTTGAATTCCAATAGGTATTGTGCTTAAACAATTACACCACCTGCAAACAATGAACCAGTTCTGCACCAATATTGCACATTATCGACCATTGAATTTCGCATTATTTGCAAACAAAACAGACTGACATCCATGAGTCGACTCCTTAAGCATGAATGCTACTAGAGTTCTCTCAAATCTATTTTCTACGTTCCTAGAAAGGCTTCTAAGGAATTGCAGCTATTCACGCATCCTTACGTACGACTCGGAAGCTCCCACTTCAGCACTCCGAAAGCATCTGGGACTGAAAGCAAACCGTCACCCAAAATGGTACGATCCTGCACTGCAATGCTTCCAAAATAGCACTGCAAAAGACGCGTACAGCAGCACAAGCCCAGGGGATGGGAAAATATTTGCTGCGAGGCTTAGATTTTACAAATTTAAGCATTTTCTCGTTTGCAGACGATGCGAAAAGGCCTGCGGGTGAAATTTTCCGCTTCTTTACGGCTTGAGATATGCCCGAAGCAGAATACGCACCGAAAGGTCCCGGTGGACCGACCGCCCTGGTATGGGGCAGACCACTTCGAGGAGTTCGGAACCATTCCACCGAAAGCAAGGACCCAATGCGGAAGGATTTTCACCAAATGGTGGATGACAACGGCACATTCGAGGAATCGGGTGGGTATGCCGGTCCGTTCCAGCATGGAGGGAATATCTTTTGATGGATCACCATATCGTGGCTGTTGCCTCGAAGAACACCTCGCACGGGTGGATATGTTTCAGGAACTGTCTAATTGTTTGCTTACATTTACGCCCATCGGCGCGTGGGTGGTGAAACGTTTCCACCCCTGTGGGCAAATATCGAATGGAGACGCTAAGCTGACGGTAGGCTCAACGCATCTTGAAACCGGTGTGTCAATCTGGAGAGTGCTGTGATTACATGAGGCTGTTCCAATCAGAAGATAGCGGCTCTAGCTGTTAGCTTGTTAGAAGAGTGGTGGATAGGTCGTAAGTAGTGGCGAATAGTCGCTCACAGCTAATATGAAACAATGCTAGATGTTATATTTCTAGACTTTTGAACATGCGGAAATATTCAATAATATACCTAGAAATCTTTTAATTACTTTTACATTCTTGACCGTCTTCTGTGTGGAAATGTGATGATAGCCGAGAGGCTGTGTATGTACTCAAATTATTTGAATAGCCATCTGACTGACGGTACGCTTTTCTTGTTTACTTACCAGAAATTGCTGCATTGTTGAGTTGATTTTTTTATACATTTTGTACAGTTAAAACTACCCAAATAAATTGATAGTACATATAAAGCACATTTAATTATTATAATTATAATAATACCAATATTCGAAGCGAAACATTAACAGGGTGTTTTAATAATCAGTTCAAAATTTGAAATATGGAGAGATTTTTTCATGCTTTGAAATATTTTTTACCAGGTTGCTTAATAGTACACGACTATAAGAACGTTTCCAAAAAAGAATTTTTGACGCTGAAAAAAAAATTATCAAATATTCAGTAACGGTTTGAGTAACGAAAATATACTTTTGAACAAACTGTTTGAAGGTCTGATGGAGTACATCCATGTTTCTTACCAAGCTAAATTTCACAATTTTGAATATGCACACAAGGAAGGTTTATCTTAAGGCAGTTTGCCAGCAATAATGTTAAATTAGCTAGGTACTCCCGGCATAAGGTGTCCTTTCACGTTTTGAAGAAGGGAATGCCTCCTAATCAAAATTATTTGTGTCCTAGGTTAGGTTTAAATTTAGGTTTGATGAATAACATAAAAATGTATAAATCTTGTTTTAACTCTCCTACAAATTTACGTTGCCAAAAGCACACGGTAGTGTTTAAGGAGATGTTGGCATTTATGCATTTCGGAAACATTGATTTAAGCCATGAAGGAAGTTATCCATATGAAGTGCGTCGTAATATATGACGATTTGAATTCTTTCCTTTTAAATAATTGATTATTCACTTGAATTTCTAAAGTATTATATTGCTTATTTCATCTTCTAATCGACGAAAATTGTTAATCCAGAGACTCGATAAACTTAAACTCAATTGTTTCGCTTCTGACTCCCAGGCAGCGTCCTTTGTACTCAGATAATCGCCATGCTACTCATTATGCAAGCAAAATTTTTATCTTATCTAAGGCTTAAGCAACTTATGCACAAATGAAAATTAAATTGATCAAAATATACTGAGAAAACTCAGTTGTATAATTCAACAATAAAAAGAAACATTCGCAATTGTTATGCATGTCATCACCAACATTTGTGTATGTTCCACAACCACTAAACATTTTTATTCAGGGTTTTCAAGAGAACATAAATTCTTGCATACTTTTGGTCCTCCTGCCTGTCTGCTATAATATTCTTATGATGTAAAGCACCCATCACACATGAACGTTATTGTGGAGACTGCACATCCTCTGCTTATGGTACCAAGTGCAGGAAAACTTGCATGCTGCACAACTTCTGCACGGGTTTTTATGTTTTCATTCGACACCCGGTGGCAAACGGTTCGTCAACTTCATACATAATAAATCCATTCTCATTACTAGATGATTGTACACAATTTTTCGAAAAACCCATCCACTCCCTAGCTTACTCGCCCTGGAGGATTTTCCCTTCTCGGTTTGTGCTTGTCATATTCTCCGCTCCGGCTAAGCAGATTCACCTTTAGAAGCGCATTCAGCACGGATTGTTTGACGATCGAAGTGCAAGCCGGTCGCCCGCCCGGCAACCGGATGGTAACGTGTCGAAGATATCTGTCGGCGCTTTTGTTTGATAAATGTATATTTCATGTTTTTACTACCACCACCACCTGCACTGGCCACCACGCTCTCCTTCGGCGAACCCGAACCGGTTGCGCTACGGTTGCCATTTTCCCTACCGAATGCTACATCCTTTCTCCGGTCGCATCCTCGCACATTAATCCCCCTTTTTCTTGTTCTCGCCAGGGGACCACAACCCCGTCGCAACGGTTGTCAAACGCTTGCTTCGACCCTTTGGCTGGCCATCGACTTTGTGGCTCCCGGTGAATGGTGGTGGCCTTTCCCAAGCAGCAGCAGCATAATGATTGTCAACCCGTGATAAAGTCATTATTAATAACCTTTTTTTTTGGCATCCCACCTAACAGAGAGTCGGTGTCCAGTTGGTAGATGAGTTTTCCACCCGGTTGTTTTGTGTGGTGGGTTCCATATGAGGTACCCTTTTCTTCTACTAACTCCCCCGAGTTTACATCCTTTCCATCATGTGGTGCGAGGGATGGTTTAAAAAGGATTCCGAACTGCCACAGCCCAAACGCAACCCCGGTCGGACGGGAAAATCGGTAAGTAAACATTTAACAAGAATCTAATTGTCACTCGGCACACTAATATTAGACCGCATTCGTATCGCAACAGCAGAAGGGTTTCCATCTACTTGGGCGAGGAATTCCTTCGGGACCAATAAATCATCACCGCAATGAGACACAGGCAAACTTTTAAAGCTTGTCACGAGAATGCAGCATCGAGGATTGCGGGATGTGGGAGAAAATCTGGTTTTCTGGCTAATATGTTCATCCCTATCCACTTTCCTTAATACCCTCCCACCCCACCATGTAAGCCCATGCACAACGAGCGTATCGAAGTGACACGGTTACATTACACTTTTATGACAACTCTTATTAATATGTTCACCCTCTCCAAGGATTAAAAGCGTGTGTGTGTGCGCATGTAAGATTGATCTATGTAGCAGAAACCGTGGTCGGAAAATTCAGAACGGTATTTTGCGACTCACATTAACAGGAAGAGGAAAAATGAAAATTGCAAAAAAGAAATTGCCTCACTGGCAAGAATGAAATGAAAAAAAAACACGCAAATCATGGCAGGAAGAGCGCCGGTTGATCACATTACCAAAAGCGATCGCAAAACGACGCTTTCGCCATTGCAGTTCATCCCCGTACCGTACGGCGTACCGTTTCCCTCGTGATGGATAGATGGATGATTAGAAAATGCTCCTGCACTCCCGGTTGAAGGAATTCATATGTTTAGTGTAAATTTAATAAACGATACGATGATGTGACACTTTTCCCAACACCCCGGACCGCTAGACGTCCCCGGGAAGCCCCTTCACCGCCACAATGAGATGCAAGTGTTCCGGGAAGAGCGTAAATATGGTTTGGGCAGGGGAATTGAATGGAATTTCTCTCGAGCGTTTGAGAATGGGGGATATTTGCTGACGTATTTTTTTTTTCTTCTTTTCGACTACTACAGCTGATGCTACGACCAAAAATTTCGAACGTGTCAACCATGCGATGACGATGTGATTGGAGCTAACGATTATAAGGAAAAGTGAGCAAATGAATGAATTGCGTTTTCATCGTGCATCGGACTTAAAAAGATTGGCGCTTTTTTTTTTCTTCTCTCGGGAAAACGTGATTAAATTATGACTAGAAAAAATGGATTAAATGGAACGTCGTTTGTGGAATTATGATTTCATAGGAATGAATACTACACTCAGTTTAGCAGGTAGGACATGATACTGAGAACAATTTTTTTAATATTTTGATAAGAAATTTTGGATATTGAAGAACTTTAATAAAATTATGATTTGTCTGTACAAAGTGCTGGAATTTTGAAAAGTTTTGTTTTAATTGTTATTTTTCTCTTTTCTTATGAAGTTTGCCAACAAAATAATTCAATTATTATTAAATTAGTCTTTAAATTAAAATGCGACTTCATTTCCACATCATTGGTTTTTTATTATTTTGGCAAAATTTTAATTTTTTTAGATTCATTATTAAAAATCACAAACATGATATTCCTGTATAAAATTACTTGTTTATTCATCACTTTTTAACATTAATTTATTCCTTCATACCTCTATATGATAGATATTCTAGTAATCGAGCTTTTTTTTTCCTACATAACTCTGATCGGGTGAGGAGGTCAAACAGTTGTCTAAGAATTTTTCTACCTGGGAAACTGACAGGTTCATATCGTTTAAACCTATAGCATTGTATACCTCCATCATTAGACAAATAGGGTCACTTGCTCTACGGGTTGTTTATCTAAAATCTAGCCGAAATAATTGCAAAATTCTCTACTGTCTATGTGTAGCAAAAAGCTTTATTTTATTAAGAACAAACGTAGCGTCTAAGTACCAATGATTCTAGTCCAAAAAAGCAAAGACGTATTCTGTCTAGATGGGACAGGTGACATTACCACCAAGGCAAGGACCAAGGCAATACACAGGTTAGCCTTTTGGTAAGACTACGCTGAATGGTTTCTTATCTAATTATCCTCCCTTTTGCAGACCATGTTGGATATGTTAGCAAAACAGCTTAGGAACAATGATTTCTTACAAATAAGATATTTGAACTCTTTAGAATACACAAACGACAAAGCCTAGTACATGTAGAACTACAGAAATTGGCAATTGTAAAGTCGAAGTAATTCTGAAGAGTTAGTCTGCAATCAAAACGCACTCCAGTATCACGAGCCTTATTACAACGAGGAACTGCTAGATATTCTTTTTTATAGTCATATAGGGCGTTTTTCCTTGAACACTTTATAACATTGCATTTGGAGATATGTAATAAAAATCATAAATGTTGTTTAAATTGTATTGAATTTTTAGATAATGATTTTTGCAATATTTATTAAATCAAGTTTGTTTCGAACAAGCATTTCCAATCATTCATTGGATAACTTATCATGCATCTACCAATAAGTTGCAAAAGTAATATCTTTCCATATGAAATTCAATCCCGTGGTCACAGGGGAATAGCAGTTTAGCAATAAAAATTGCATGTTTCATGCTTCATCAAAAGCAGAACCTACCAAATCCGTGTAGCCGTTTTTGACATCCCTTTGTGCAAATATGCTCATTTTTCCTACCCATGTTTTACGCCTTTGCTGTGTCTCTCTTTTTCTACAACGACCGATAATCCACCGTTTTTCAATAAAAGTCAACCGAATGCGCAGTCAAACGACCAATTCCGGGCAACATAACAAAACTCCTAAGTCCTAAGCCCACCGTCGAGCATGGAAGGATTTGTTAGGCGATTCGAACCGATCCTGTCCAGCTGATACTTCATCAACCCTCCAATCGATTTGCGCCCCTGTCAACGCTTCAATTATCATTCAATAATCGCGGTTTGCACCGGGTGAAGGTTTGCCGAACCCCTCGACTCCATGCGCGAACCTGCGGATGTGCAGTGTTGGCTTACACAAAAAGAGAGAATAAAAAAAAATATATTAAACCAGCTGTTCGTTTGTAACATGAGCCTTCCACTTTCTACACGGGTCTGTGAGCGTTTGCTGTTGCATATGACGCAATATCACCATCACTGCCTGAAGGTTTCACGAAGGCTATGGGGGTCCATGTTGCCATCCCGGTGGGTAGTAGTAGAGGGTATGGTATCCTAGGTCTTCTGGAACCACAAGGCTATTTCGCTGCCCCTTTGGTATGGCAAAACGTTGTGCCGCTTGTTTCACGAAATCTACAGCACGAAGGGTGCTTCGGTTCGCTGATTTTATGCGGGATGGACATGTGCCATTTCAGAGCCCTGAAAATGTGAATAAACGATATTGCAAACGAAATGCAGTGACAGTTCGTAACTGTAATCCCATGCACGTTTTGGATTAATGGTCAATATAATTGTTAATTAATGCATATCTCGAACAACGCATAATCATTATTTAGTTAAATGATTTAGCTTTTAACAGGGTGAATTATAAAACAATAATTCTAGTTTCTAGGTTGCACATACTTGTGCGTTCATGATGTTTTCTTTCAAGTTAACACTAAAGTTATGTTTCAGTAAAAACATTATAATGACCCTCAATCACACGCGGTTTTACAAAGCGGGAAGAAAAACTGGAACGGTCTACAGGTCATAGACGTAATTACCGAGCCATAAATCAGAGGAACTTTCATCTGCAGTGCAGTCAAACCGTAGTTCTGGCTTATGCATGAGCCACGCAATGTTGACAAGCGCCAAATGCAGTATTTGTAACATAATACTTCTCATGTGATTAAAAAAAAAGGGACGTTAAAAAAAACGCACATACTCAGAAGCTAATGGCAGCAGTGGCTTCTGGCATCAAGGTGGCTGACTTTTATTCTAGCTTTGGGTGTATACTGATCTCAACTTTGGCCGTATTCAGTTAGATCTAATGATCTTGAAATTCAGAATCTCAAATATTACCTCTTTGGTAGTCAGATTGGATGATTCCTTTTTTGTCAACTCCAATTTCCGTCGGGGGAACTTCGTTGTCAGTCGTCTCATTTTTATCAAGAATTGTGACTTAACTCTGCCGTGAGTTAGTTGTCTACTTAAAGCTACGTACGTACACGTGCGCACGACCTTAGATTGATCCTCGTAACCTTCCTAAATTGTTTGATTTTTTTTTATGCTACAATACCTTTATTCAGTTCCTATTTAACAATTTTCTATTGCTTATTCTCGAAGAACTTATTCTAATTAATGCTGAATTTTACTCACATAATTTTTTTTAGAGTATTTTTGCTTACAATAACATCTCCATAACTAAAATTAATTTCTATGTAGTTTATGAGAATATTCATGATTTCAATTGTATCTTGTTTTAAACTAAATTACAGTGTAGGTTTACTTTATGTTTGGCGCTATTCCTTGGTCGCAACCTGTGCTTTGTCCTGACAAGTGTTCGGTCGCTTTTCTCTTTAAACTATGTGGGACTATAGTTTTTTTTTGCGGTAACACAATATTTTGAACTCAGTTCTGCTAAGAACTCTAAGAAGACAGACTGCCTTTCAACGGTCGCTTTTAATTATTAAACGTTTGTCCAAGAATATTGTTGATCTCCTTTGCTTAATTTTTTCTACTGATACTGAATCTGTTCAATATTATCCATGTAACACGATGCATAAAAATTTAGTTGGTATGTAATAATAATCTTACTAGTTTTTAAGACCAGAGTTTTTCTAAAATGCTTTGAGCATTGTGATTGTTCACATTACATGGAGAAAATTGATTAAAATTGTGCTTGCTACATTAGGCATCCAACTGGTGGATTTTCTGCCTGTCAACAGCATTGAAAATTAACTATCTCATATCACGACTAAAGTTTATCGCGTATCAACGCATTGTGTAATATCGTATGTGGGTGTACGAATATGCCTAATGTTTCACTCTCTTTCACAGTATCTTCCGCAAAACTTCAACCATGTCCTCCAACAGTACGGCCTGCAGAATGGTGTACGTGTAGGCCTTCGTAGAGACGATCCTGCGCAAAAAATTGTCCCTCATTTTCATTCAATATTCCCGTTCCCATATGGTTCACATGCAATCACGCACCAAAATAAGCATCAGATAGTCCTGCCAGGAAGCGTCGACTTGACACAAACGGGCGACAGAAGCTCTGGATTCGGTAGGCTCTTCCGAGCGTGGTACGGTAAGGGTAAATTGAATTTTGGAAGCTAGAAACACACGAACATTCCAGGCAGCTCAGTTTAGCTTTCAAGTGCAGCTAGGAAGTGTTCGATAAGTTTCGGTGTTTACGCCATGCTTAGGCGATCGATCAGCAATGGAAGGTACGCTGGCAGCCTGCCGTTGATTAAACGTTTATCGTACGATGGTGTCTTATCTCAGTATTACTGATTGCATCATTTTGTCGAGAGGCTAGGCAATTTGTTTTTGGAGATTTTCAATTTGGATCGCTGCAAGAGTATGATGATGTTGAATTCGATGAACATGGTAGAGCCTATGAACAAAGGAAGTTAATAAGGGAAAGCTACGAAATAAATGTTCGATCCAAAATTCGTAACCAACCTGCTTGATACTACGATCATTATTTTAAAACAATTGTTCGTCCATATTGTGCAATACTACTTGTTCCTTTTATATTAGACAATTTTATTTAACTAAAGTGGTGCTATTTTTAAAACAGTCGATATGCTTTAACGATTGTATTTTTTTCACAATTTCGGGCCTATTAGACATCACTCTAGCCCTGAGATGAGTATGAGTGATATGATATGATATTTCCAAAAGTTCTTGTAGTCCTTTACAACTCAACTGTCAAGTAATTTTACAATAAAAATTTACTTAGATCTGTTTTTGACTGTCTGATAGGACAGCCTGTTAGTACCTATGAAATGATGTTCGTTGGGATATCCTCCTTTAAAGTTCGAATTCTTGGACTTGGAAATCTTCATACTTTGAAGATGTTACTTCACATACGCTAAAGATCTCTAAAACTACCGAGAGCTTTAGTAGGAATCAGGAGCTTAATTTTCCTTCAGCTAGCCAATTCTAAAACAAATAAAAGATTTCATCTACATTTTATTCGATTTTAAGCATACACGGTTGACTCTTCAAAAATGTCTTGGACATCAAATCTCAACATACCAATATATCTTAGTAAGTATGGATAACATTTTCAGTAGTGAAAAAACAAAAAAGACTAGATGGAATATACCAAATCTCACCCCTAACTTCTAATCGAATACCTCAATACGTATCTTTTTTTTAAATGGCACTACAACCTCTAGTGGTATTAAACTGCCATTTCTAGCTTCCATGACTGGAATCTACCCGCAACAGGATAGTAATTCCTGCGTACGGGAGATCGTTCTGGATGGGTATTGAACCCCGGATGTTTGCCGTATAATAACTGGCGCCGCTATCTACACGGCCACCGAGCCACTCTTCACTATATATCAACAATGTTGCATGTGCACCAGCAGAGTGATCGTCATTTAAAGTGTCAAAACTTTACAAATTTTACCAAAAAGTGCAACATAAATGAACGTCTAAAATTATAGTGAATAACTAGTTTTTGCCAAACATTTAACCATCATTCCCGTTTTTTAATAAGTTTTCAATTCTGTTCTTCTGTACTCAACTGAAGCGCATCTGCTCCGAAAGTATGACAAACTTACCCAAACTGCCACCGGGTAAAACACAGTCACCGTGACGATATTGTCCTGGCCATCAGAAAAAAAACTATCCTCCGACAGCGGAAACCGCTCTCAAAACTTCCGCTTCACGGTGGGTTACTGCAAATGGGAAAATGGTTCTTGAAGTTACACGCGTAACGCAAAACCGAAGCTTAAAAACTATCAAGTATTGGCGTACCAAATAAAAAACAACTCTCCTGTGTGCCAGAACCGCAAGGAGCATTTCGCTGCGTAACAAAGAAGTGCAGCTTTTTGATCTAGTTTTTTACGTTTTTATATTTTTTCTCTCACCGTACATTGTCCTGCACCGAATACCTTCACCTTGCGGAACGACCGAGGAAAAGACTATTCTCTTTACGGTGCAGCGGGAAAGTATGCCGAACAAACTAAAACCCCAAAAGCCAATGCAAACAAATACAAAACATAGCCAGCCTCCTGTTTGCACGGTTGCCCATCAACATCATCTTTTTCGTCTTAAGCAACGGAAGCGCTATAAGAAGGTTTACGAAAATCGGATCCTGAAAATGGGAATCCGAAACGCGCTTGTAAGACGCATCGTGTGCGTGTGTACGTGGCTGTTGTCCCTTGCGCATCACAGGTTTATTTCGTGCTAGCGCGTACGATCCTAGCGGATGTTCGAGCGTTGATGGAATGGTGGAAGGCATGAGAGGAAAGGAAAAAAAAAGGAAACCAGCTTAAACATTTTCCCATCATCAGAATTCGCGGTCCAGGGACCTTGTTAGCTCCATGTTTTCTTGGCCCTTTTGTTTACCAGGCTCAGTGTTTATACCAAATACAAACACCTTCACCGGTGGTGTGCGGTATGCGCTGGAAACCGAACATCATCAAAACCGAGGTAATACACCCCGGATCCCGTTCTGTTTGTCCTCCATCCATTCCTGATCCTGGTCTGGGTTGAGCGAGGAGAGTCCTCGGCGATGGCAATTGTCCTCAACGGAGGGTTTTTCACACAACAGACGGGAAGACGACAGAAGCGAAGATTCCCTTTCTGCACCACTCACCGGTGAATCAAGAAGAAAGAATTGGAAATAAATTCGTTTTCGATAAATCTGTCCTCTCAAAACAATGGTTTCCCGAAAAAAAAGAAAAACCCCGTACTTTACGATCATTGTTGGACCCAGAAAAAGGGTATATCGTTCCAGATCCAGATTAGACCGTTTCCACTCGTTGTCCGCGAGAACCCTTTCCTCGGAGACAAACTACGGCCATTAAAATAGGGCAACCTCGAAAGAAAAGGATCAACGTTGGAAGGATGCAGACGAGTGCACACGCACAAAAGGATGGCGAACCATTAGATCTGAACCACGAATAATCACTTCAGGCACTGAATGCAAAGAAGATGTCCCGTGCAGCAAAATGAACACTGATTCCCGGTTCATTGAGACGTTTCAATTGAGGACGGAAGGACACTTTTAAGGTTTCGAGGTTGGACGAAGGAGGATAATTTTAAGTTCATTACAATCTACGCTAGATATTTTATTCAAACACATTATCCGACGTTCAACATCGAAGTCCAATTGTGGCACAACTGCTGCTGTGTTATCGTCATCCTTCCTACTTCTCCAGTCTCCCGAACGTCCCGATTCCTTCCGGTGTCGTCCGGTCCGGTGGAAAATTAAATTCCACACATATTATTATGATTATTACTCCATGTGCACACCTGAAGATACTTCCCAGTGATTTCCATTTACCACCAAAACCCATCCACACGACTCCACTGACAAGTGTCCTGGACCGTCGTTCTTCGAACGACCGGCAAACGATGTGGTGACACTTTTCAAATGTTATTATTATTATTTCAGTTTCATATCTATGCGACCGGGTGAGGGGTCGATTGCCCCATCGTCTCCTCGATGCTGCCCTCGTACGGTACGAGAAAACTGTCCAAATATTATGCGACACATCCGGTACTCGGGCAGGTTGGCAGTTTCGATATGAAATGGAACGGTGTGCGGCCTGCAAGGTGTAAGTGTGGGCAGTAGTTCTCCCGGGGGAAAAGGCAAAAGTGTTTATAGTCTAGATCTAGTCATAAAATAGAAATCTTTATCCATTTGCTGGATAGTTTTGTTCGAGAAGGCCGGCACAGGCAGACGTCGGATTCGGTGAAGTCGAGAACTGATGGGTTTGATTTTGCGTTTATTTTTGGTCTATACTTGGTAGTGTGGGTTATGGATTTGTGAGTGAAGGTTTCTTATTCAATTACACTGTCGAACAATCGATTGCGTTGCTGGGAATATGGTGATTACAGAGAAAAACAGTATTGTCGTTTACAACAATCAAGGAAAACAGTATATATCCTTGATTGGATTATTCGAATATTGTGAGGAATTTCTACATTGTGTTTACATGCTGTTTGTGCACGATCTATATTTTTAAACTTAATTCACAATATTCCGTACTCATGTTTGGTTTGGGCATGAGTGGTCTTCTGGAAGATATTTCACAGTTAAACGATTCAGTAAAGACATGCACCATTAGATAGTTTGATATCTAGATGTCTTACTGATTACAGTAATCTCTGCCATGTGGCAATAACGAATACAGGCATCCCAAGAGAACGGTCTAAAATAATTTTCGAGAATAATTCGATTAGTCTCATTCTAACACCTAGATTCTGATTATTTGATGTAACTAGGATTGTTTTACCCTTGCACGATGTTTCAACTCAAACTTTGGAAGGACATGATGGGTTTCTGTGACTCATATGATGAGTTAGACTACGTTCAGGTTGTGTTCTATTTAATCAGTTGCTAAAAAAATTTCAATACTCCTCTTTTATTTGAGAGTTCCCATCCAGTCAAATTGATGTTTAATACAGTCGTCGCCGTCAAATTTTGTCTGTAAGTCACCAATTTTTGACACAACGCACCAATTTTTGGCCCGTAGTCACATATTTTTGTTCCATACTCATAAAATTTTGATTTTGTATGTATGCAAAATGAGTTATTTTAGAAAATTATAATTAAAGACAATTAAAACACAGCATTGTCATTGCTTTTATGAAAAGCAAAATTTACTGTCTTTAGATCCAAAGACAAGTAGAAAATTATTTAAAAAAATATTTACTTACCTTTATGATATTTTTCATATTTTTTGTTATGTGAATAAAATTGAACTTTTATTACTTTAAATGCTTGAATTAATGATAATCTATGTAATAGCTCATGCCTGCATATTTAATGTTTGTATTTAAACTAGAATAGAGGCTTGTATATCATGAGACAGAATTAGGTGGCTTGGGTTCAAACATTGGTGACTTGGAGACAACACTTGATGCGTACTGTCAAAAAATTTAGACGTTGAGTCGAAAATACCTGCCTCAGAGCTAAAATTTGATGACAACGACTGTAATTTGAAAATTATTCTTTTTTCTTTATTATTATTTGGCCCGTTCTTAGGTTGTCTGGTTGTCCGCACAGCTAATCAGTTCAGCTAACTCTTTGCTCATTCTCCTTCTCCACAAGACCTGTTCGCACGCACCGCCAAAGATAGCCCTTAGTACTCGCCGTCCGAAAAGGTCGAGTGCATTGGCTTCCTCCATCTAAATAATCCATTCCATGCATTCCGTATGTAGCTGCATTTCAGGCAGTTATGAAGTCCTTAAAATTTCGATTCCTCTGAAAAATGCGTATCAGGATTTCGTTGGTTATCCGGAACAACGATAGTTAACCGGAGCTACGATCATTCCAAAGTAGCCGACCTCCTCAACTACCTCGAGATCTTCACTGTCAACTGATACTCGGCTTTCATCGTCTGGCCTCGAATATCCATCCGATAATGTCGATACCTTCTAATCTACATTTGAGAGAGTTGGAGAGATTTTGGTAAAAATTGTGCCCGTAACATCAAAGCCCGCATTTAACACTTGATATGTAACTCTTGTACATGCTATGAAATGTTTGTAAAGATTTCCACTTACCATCAACTTCATATTCAGTAACTTCTAACAAAGAACAAATGAGTTATTCCACCATACTGCATACCGAGTTTACGAGCTATTCAAGATGCATGAGATCTTGATAGTTTGGAATACCTTTTCCTTACAAAGATATATGTTTTAGAATCCCGGCAAAATCTCTTACAATCTATAAGTTCATATGAGTTTTAGAATACCTTCTATATCTGTAGAAATTTATTTGATGTTAAATTTGACTGATCATGGCATGAAGCCTGCAATATTCATAGCTTTGTCAAGAAACAATAAAAATCTGCATCGATAACTTTAGGCGTACTTGTACTATTTACTAACATAGATCAGAAATAAATTCAACTTCAAATTGAAACATCTTTAAAACAGTTTCGCGTTACATGCTTATGAAATGACTTGGGTCATCAATCCTGAGTACGACCGGTCGCCAGCACCCGGCACCATTTGTCTGCTGCTTGTTCGAGCGCATCCGAAGCAGCTCTCGCTGACTCGTTGAACTTTTGACTTCCTTCACAAACGATGCTCGTAAACGTCAGGCTCTAGCACACTTCGGCTTAATTACTTTCGATAATGAAATATCATTTCTTCCATTTGGTTCGCAATCTTACCATACTTGCTGGGTGAGCCGGGCAGCTCGTTTTCCCGAATCGCACTCGATTTGCTTGTCCTGGCACGAAAAACAACTATAAAACAACCCATTAAGGGAGACAACGACTTCGGTGCAATTGTGGCACCTCGTTTTTTCTGCGTTCGCAATGCTACCCAGATCAACCGGCTCGTTATACTTCGGGATCTTCACTTGAGGAAAACTTTGACCCCGACATTAATCTAACACTGTTCAGTGGAGATTTTACATCGAGAGCTTTTCCGTCAAATGGTTAAGAGTGGAGTTTTCTTATTCCGTTTCCGCTGGTTTCCTGTTTACGGTGTGAAAAATCAATGGATAAAATAAATCTGGCTACGGATTCATTACGATTTAGGTGAAGCAATGAACGAGCGAAAAAAAAAAATGTACCAGAAGTTCTAAAGCGGGAAACTTTGCACCAAAGATAACTCAGCAAACGATGAACCAACAAAAATAATTACAACAAACCCGTACACACGAAGCAATAACGTTGGTGCAAGGAAAAAGTTAGGCAAAAATGCGAGAAAAACAGCTGCACCGACGGATGCAGAACTATGGAGTTACGGACAACAACTTCCACCGAGTTCATTCGACCGTCGGATCGAAGTTTTGCAGTACAGATGCACAAGCATTGGGGGTCCGTTCTGTTTTTATTTTGTTCACTTCTCCTGCTCGGTACGTAGGGAATCTTCTGCACGGACATAAGCATAAGAAGGAGAGGTGAGTAGTAGTAGGATTTTTCTTGTTGTCGTATCGCTTCCGCTGCTTCCATCCCGTAGACGGGCGTTCTTATTTGCGATCAACTTCCTGTAGTGTGGAAAGGCTATCATGGGAAACCACTTCCTGCAGTACCGAATACCGCGACTATTGGCCCATGAAAACCACCCCAAAACAAGGGGCGATCGGGTGAAGAAAAAACATGAAACAGTAAGAGTAGTGCAGTGGTGCTTTGAGGTTCCAGGATCCGTGCTCGAAAAGTGTTCACAAAGCTTTCCGTTTCTTAAGCTTCGAGGTTTGGGGGGAACACAAGAGTCTTCAGCGTGAGGACGTACGGTGTTTCGGTTTGTTGGAAAATTGGCTATCGAGCGCATGGTGTTCGGTAAAATAAACTTGTTTATCGCGTTTAGTTAGTAAATCGGGAAGTTTTATGATCGACCGAGCAGGTTAAGGATGTGAGCGTTTGCGTTCGTTCGAGGCGACACTGGCGTTGGGTTGATGGGAACTAGCAACATGGGAAAAGGTCGGTAAGAATGAGATATTCTACTCATATTAATGGTTGTTGTAGAAAACAGTTTAAAAAAAAAGTTATGTTTTGAAAGTTTCATTTAAATATACTAAGGAAGTGAATGTCATTCAGCGGATGATTATCCTTTTTTCTAGATTTTTTTTGTAACATAACTCTACAACATGTATGTAAAAACTTATGAAGATCTCTAAAATCAAAATGATACTTATTTTGTGTTTTCAAATTCAAAAATAACGGCCAGGCCGTATTGCTTATAATTATTATCCTAAATCTCAACTTAAAAAAAATCTAAATGTAGTATGCAATTCACATTGGTTGGGAGACATTCCCTTCTCCAAACCGTGAAAGGGCACTTTAGTTCTGGTGTAATCGGTTGACTTTTCTTGTTGTTGATACAACAATTAAGATTCTTTTTTTCTCTTATATCTTATTTCTTTTTTTCGTGTTTAACAAGTAACAAGTAAATTTAAATACGGAGATTTTGCTAAAAATATGAAATATAATTCAAGTCAAATAACTTAAAACTCTTAACCGAGTATGACCGGGATAAGGAAAATTACAAGGAGGAAATGCTTTGTAAGCATTGTAAATAATGATGAAATAATAACGACATAAACGATGTCGACAATACGGCTACGTAACCGTTATAATGGAATAAATTAATAAATAAATAAATAAATAAATAAATAATAATTTAAAACTCTTAAACCAAATTTCAATAACTTATGAAATAAATATGATGCAAAATATTAAAGTTAGAAAGTTTTTATAACCCAACTCAAAAACCATCTTAACATTTTGAAAAATGTTAAAACATATAAAAAACCTCAGAAATTTCTCGATGCACCCTCACCAGAAGAATAGTTTGTAAATGCAGCCCTAGATGCGTTTTGATGGTTAGGAAAAATAGAAACTTTTCACAAGAAAAAGCAACCACCAAACCTAACCCAGATGGTGGCCGATTGAAAAGTTTTACCAACAGCTTTCCTTCGTGATCCACTTGGCTTCCGGCGCCAACCATAACCATCCGCATTGGCAATGGCTTTGCATTTCCGGTGCAAGAAAAAAGGTGAACAGAACTAAAGTGAACCATTGATTACTTTCTCGACCAGGTAGTGGCAATAGTTCGCCATTTTTCAAATGCTGTTCTCACTTTCCTCTGTTCCCAATATTTCCTCCATTTGGACGCCATTCCGACACATTTCCATCTTTTCCGTTTGTGTACCAACTTACAGAGCCAGAGATCGCGAAACCCCATTGAACTTCCGTGCGCGAGTGAACGAGCGAACTGAAGTGTTGGGGTGAGAAGTTCAGTTTGCAAAATCCTATAATTAAATCTCTACCAAAGGATTCTTCATTATTACCTTTGAACCGTGCACCCTTTGCTTTCCTGCGTTGGATGGAAAAATATCATTCCAAACCCCTACCATTCCAAAGGTGTAGAACTGTGACTGTGTGTTTGTACGTTTTTGGGCGAAAAACTTGGCATAATGGCAATATTCCGGTGCATATGCGGGAATGAGTACTGTGGAAGCGCGGAGAGTATCCTTTTTGTCAGCATCATTATGTTTGACGCGTCGAACGGAAAATTGCTTTACTTCCAAAACGGAATTTTTCATTAAAAGCCATAGTTTTTAATTAATTGTACCCGTCGCTCATTACCTTTTGTTGGTGGAACGCTCGTCCCTATGGGGACATTACATTACTGGTGAATGAGTGAGGGTATTTTTAAATATATTTTTTGGCATATGTCTAGACGTGTTTGGTGCTAAATGTTTGCGGAAGAGAAGCTTTCGGTTAAGTAATTAAAGTAATAATATCACCAAACAATAGGAATGGGTTTGAGCAATTAAAATTGATGTGTAAAGTGACTTATGCTCTGGAGGCATCCAATGGTGGTCTTACATGTTTTAATATGATATATCCATAATTGGAACAAATAAATGTATTGTATTGTGATGTATCGATTGTTAAATTAATCCTTTAAATATGTTTATTCAATTTCCTTGTACCTTTTGCTAATTTCTAATTTCAATGCTGGAATTGTGCCTAATTTAGAAAAATGCAGAAAATACTATAGCCCATAGAATCTCCATTTATTAACTAAAATGTAAATAGACTTTAAAAATAAAAAACATGACTGGAAGCTGTAAAATTTTTTCCAATTATACGATAAAATATATCTACCATTATTAATGTTTTATGTTCGATTAAATTAATCTGAAAAGTACAGTATGCAGCGGGAATAGCAAACGAATTTCGCATAAAATAGGATAATAGGAAAAGAAATGGACAAGCAAATAACATAAGGAAACCAAACAAGCGCTGTACCCTAGTAAAGTTCTAAACTGGTTCATTGACATATTGATGTCTGTTTGGTTGTGGAATAAGTTGTATGAGTATGAGTGAATATTTATTTTACAGGATCACTGAAACAAAGGACAGTGTTTTTTTATTTTTTATTCAGTTATTCTGTAGGTTTTAATGTTTACACAGGGGCAGTGAAGATTATCTTTGTAAGTAGAAACTAAGCGTCCCTGCCACGGCGTTCCCAGAATTGTGGGTATTCGATTATATTAGACGAAGGGATGATAGGATTCTGAGAAGTGAGTGTTACAGGTGATTTTTTTTTCCAGTGAACGAATTTGCAACATTACTCCTTTATGTTCACATTCATGCAGTTGATGTCACATCAGGCGCTTGAATGTGATCCCATGTAGGGCATTTTGAAGCTTTACATGATAACCCGGAATTAGAATGTCTTAATAAAATTTTAAATCATCGACGTATACTAACTTTAGGAATACTGAAATTTATTTAACAATGAATTTTATTCATTATTCATAGTTATATTATAAATTTATAGAAATAGCAAAGAGAAGTAGACCTGAAATACTTTTTTGAGGAACAACCGAGGAATTAGAAAACTCTTGAGAGCGTGATAGTCCAATTTCATCTACAATTTGTCGATTTTTTTACAAACTTTTGATCCGATAGGGTTGGTCGTTGTTAACGTCATTCTCGAGAGTTTTGCGATGATAAGATGACGGTATATGCAGTCGAACGCAGCATGGAAGTCTGTATTAAAACTGTTAAGTTGAACGCCTTTATGCAGAAGAGTACATGCCATTTTTGGAACAAGCAATAGGATGCCATTTGGTTTTAATGAATCAATAGGATATGAAAACATAAGATAAGATACTTGATTGAAATCATAAATTAAAAAATAACTATTTTTTATATTTTTGCCAAACAAAACAAAAAAGGGAGCAAAAACACAAACCATGTTCCGGTGATCTGATCTACCAAATAATGTAGAAATGACACTATAGTAACCCAAATCAAACGAATTGTTCATCAGTTTTTCTGTATTGAAATTTCCACTCAATCATTTTCCTGGTGAACAAAACAACACTTTTTGACAAGAAAACATCAAAATGCACCCTTTACTGTGTTAGAAAAAAATCACACAAATCATTTCATCGTCATGGAAATTTAACCAACAAACAATAGACAACTCATCATCATCTCCATCTCATCATCATCCGTGGCATTTGCTAGGAAGGAGACACTTTGGAACGGTTGCTGCTGTTCAGCGCAGATCATGAAGCCAGGATACGGTTTTTACCTTTACCACATTCCCTAGTGGGCCTTTGTTCATGTCTTCCCCTTAACGATGTCCCTCACACTAATGCGTTACACGCATAATCATGACCGTATCCTTTCGCAGCATGCAGGCAAAAATACAAGCCTGAAGGTTTTTGGCAAGCAGTAGGTAAATGATATCTCATACCCGAAAAGAAAAACGTTAGAGTGTGAAATGTCCTTACAATCGGTGTGGAACGGTGGACAGGGTAAAAAAAGGCTTTAAAAGCTCAAAGCCCAAGGATGAAACAAAGCAAACGCAAAACCCAACTGACCAGCATTTTAACACTGAAGCAGCACAACCATAAATCAATGATGGGATCTTATCATGACCGTGAACCCCGGCTACGGGACCTTCCGTACGATTGGTAGCCCATTTCTACGCCGTAAGTAGGTGTTGCAAACGAAGGAAGGGACAAAATGAGTCCTCCCAAAAAAAAAAAATGGGATGATTTCACGCATTTTACCCAAAAGTCTCTAATCAACCTTCGCCGTTGGAGATGGTGGGTGTTTGCCTCCTCACTGACATCGTCTATAAAAAGTAAATGAAGGATGTAAAATTAAATCGAAGGATATTCTAATGACCACCGCTCGGTAGCGGAAGTACACGGGGGGTGCAGTGTTCACGGGGTGCCCCTTCGAGCTACTTGGGCTAGAATGTCCCACCGTCTCAGTCACCAACCGCTCCACACATTTTTCTTTGTGCCGGTAGATTTAACACCTAAATTTCCCACAAAATAAAGCTTTGTTCTTTTGCGTTCCAGCGTACGCTGGGTAGTACGCTCCACCACAATCTGATGGTAACTTTTGCTTCTGGTAACCAACCTGCCGTCTCCACCGAAAGCCTTATCAAAACAAAGCACCACATAAAGGGGGAATTTGTTTTTTTTGTTATTGGAGGAAAACTCGAAACAATTCTTTCTTGCAATAAACGCGCGGCGAATATGGCGGCCCCTGGATAGACGCTGTTCAAATGACTTTGATTTATGACCGTTTGGAAATTAAGATTCTTTCGGTATCGCAAAGTCCGAAAGCGATCGGTTGTGTAGAGTTTGGGTTAGGCATTTTTGGGGCAGTAACGTGATACCATGCCTGGGTACGGAAAATCGGTTTACTCTCGCTCATAATCTACCGGTGGAAAAATTCCAACGGCCAGCGTTGATTTGTTGCTTTCCTGCGAGAAGCCCTCGGGTTGATGGACTCGACCCGGTTCGGTTCTGTCTGGACGACGAGCTTCGCCCATTAGAAACCCTACCGAGCGGGTGCAATAATTGATTTCTATTATTTCTCCTGGAAAAGCAATGGTTGGAAAATAGGAAACCCCGTGTGTTCGATATCGTAAAGGAATGGTCATTTTCTTCACAGGAGACTTGCGAGGTTTATGCGACATAAACGATGTTTGGTCGGTGCGTGACCTTGGACGAACGCCGTAGTCTGGGACGGCCTACATTTCCTGGCAATAGCAATCATGGGTTAGCCATTTTTCACGCTCCTCAGTAGGTAATGATGGGTTTTTGCAGATTTACAATTAGCGATGTGGTCTCTCGTGGTGTTTGTAATCGCTAAAGTTTTCTGCCCACCCGTGGTGGGGCGTTGATTATTTACGACTGTACAGCCGTATCTGAACTTTAAACTGGTTGCATTCGTAGAGGACTTCTAACTAGGCTTTGAATGTGAAGTCATTTTAACTGTGTCGGTAGTTGAGGTTTTCGGAAAGGTTTTTTTCTCGGTTTGAAAATAAAAATTTTACCACCTTTTGAGTCCTCTGAAAAGATCTAAGAAATCTCTCAGATCCTGGATACTCTTATGCAGACTTGCGCCACTCTTCACAGATTTCGACGGATGCTATCAAGCTGAATTTGTTGGAGGGAAATCCACCACCGACCATATCTTCACTATACGGAAGATCATCCAGAAGTGCCGGGAGCTTCAGATCCCCACGCACCACCTGTTCAAGACTTCGACTTCAAGGCGGCCTACGATACCATAGATCGGACCGAGCTATGAAACATCATGGGGATTTCCAGCGAAGCTGATACGGTTGTTGAGGGCCACTATGGACGGAGTGCAGTGTAAGGTGAGTGCTTTCTTGTTTGCTGTTCAACATTACTCTGGCAGATGTCATGTGATGCGCCGTCTTCTACATCCGGGGCATGATTTTCACCCGATCTCTTCAATTCCTGGGCTTCGCGGATGACATCGACATCATCGGACTGGGAAGCACAGTATCAGTTGACGGCGACGATCTCGAAGTAGCAGTGGAGTTCTGCTACCTTGGAACGATCGTCATTTCAGACAACAATATCACAAGCGGAATCCGAAGGCGCATTGTTTAAGGGAAATCGTGCCAATTTTCGTTCCACAAACTCCTGAGATCCAGAAGAATCCAGCTGCGCACGAAATGCACCACATATAGCACACTGATACGTCCGGTAGTCTTCTACGGACACGAGTCCTGGACTATGTTGACGAAGGACGCCAATGCGATCACCAAAGAGTTCCACAAGTTAGTTGAGCTGATTAGCGATGCGGACACCCTGATGGTGGCCAAAGTCGGAAGGATACGTTGGATAGGTCATGTCATAGGAATGTCCCCCAAGAAGATGTTCGTCTGTTAATCCTTCGATAAAGCGCGCAGAGGAGGACCGAGCACGCTCGATGGCTGGATCAAGTATTATCTAACCTGAGGAAGATCGGATGCCGCTGTGAATGGATAGATGCAGCCTTGGACCGAGATGTCAATGCTATTCAGACGTGCTTGATAGAGCAGGAAATTCATTCTCTTTAAGTTAAGAAGATGTCTAACTACACAAATTTATAAAACGGTGAAATGCCGTAATAATTAAATAAACAAATAAATAAAATTAAACACTTAAGTTGCACATTTGCTAAGCGAATTACACATTTCTTGCAACAGTTTTTTTCTAAATTCTTCTGCTCTATCTTAATAGCCCGAAAGTTCCCATCTTCTTCCGTTTCTAGATACTTCAACATCACGAATTTGTGCCACAACCGTTCGCGCGCACAGTTCCTCACGTACCAATAGCTCAAACCGAACCCCACCAGGTAAAATAAATCCAAAGTCAAACTGTGAGAAACGTGCGATAAGCAAACAGCTCTGTTGTGTAGTTTACAGCTTCGCCGGCGCCCGGCACTGACGCAGAAAGGGAAATGTATTCCCAGGCCGAACGGTGCAGGCCATCCGTTGGATCCGTTGCACTATCTTCACCAAACTTGAAAGACAGCTCGCCGGGTGCTTCAGCGGCAAAATCGTTCGGTTTACGGTAAGGCAGCAGAACAATTGTATCCAGGGGTAAAATGATATGATTATTACACAAGGTACAACTTTTTGCCGCTCGCCGTACCGTCCAACATCCCCGACACCGGCCGATCCGCCTCCGCAAACTTCTCGGTCACCGGTGCTGTTTCGGGGGGAAAAGCGGAACACGAATTTTCCACCTGCAATGAAAATGCTTCTTACGTGAGTACGATACACCGAGAGGATGGTTAGTGTAAGGACACCGCTAACAAAACTGGCCCGAGGGCTACAGGGTGGTACGCTAGCCCGTTGCGGCCCTGGTGGCAGTTCGGAATGAAAAGTTACATCCTCTTAACATAACCATACCGTGCATTACCGGAGCAGGGTAATAGGGATTGGGAAAAAGGGGGAAAAACACTCCGGCACAAAGCGGAAACGATGAATTGTAGATAAAACTGTGCAAAACGATAGTGAAACTGTCGCCGGCGGGAGTAAAACGTTGCAGAACAAAAACGTAAAAACTGCACAAGACAAATCTAGCAAGTTGTGTCTTATTCTGCGGAATACAAATTGCACAAGTTTTCCGCTTTTTTTTGCACTCTCTCATCTCACTTCCACCTCTTCGCGGTTCGTGCTATACCACCTTGCCACCGCACAACGATGGACGGATCCGCCCATGGGGGTGGAAGAAAAGTGCATTCGGTGAATTCAGTGTTTTCTACGACACGGACTTATCGCACCCAGGATGATCGAGAGAAGGGGAAATGTGTGGGATGGGAGAGTAGTTGCAAACCCCCCCCCCCCCTTACTCCATCCCTTTGACCATGTTGTTTGCAGGGAAACTGTTGAGCTGCATTATGGAAACCATAAGGAGGATGCTAAGTGCGTTCGGTTGTACATAAACGCATCACCGTATTGGATGGTAACGCTTAGCATCAATTGGACAAATTTTCTCCTCAGTTAAATGCACTTGAACTTGCGATTTTTTATTTTCTTTATCGACGAAATTATTAATAATATGTTTTCATATTAAATATGCGTTTGAGTGTTTTTAGATTATTTAAAGGGAGTAGGGGAGATAGATAACTTACTTAACCAAATCATGATGTGAAACTTCATTCATGAAGACTTAGGTAATACTAAAAAGATTCTTCTGATTCATTGACTCCAATAACAAGTGGACAGGTAGACAACAAACGCTTAAGGATTTCTAGCGACGATCAGGTTTTTTTTGTGTTGTACCCGTCCAATAGCAGAAGAAAATCTTTTTTTTTGTTATTGTATGACGGCCTGGCCGTATTAGACTAATTTTACCACGTAGCAGGATAGTCAATCACTGCTACGGAGGAGCGGTCCGGATGGGATTATGGTCCCGGTCTGTCGTGTGAGAGAGCAGCGCCGATACCACTACCCCACCGGGCCGTTCCCAGAGAAAAAGAATAATACCAACAAACTTAACATCATTTTTCCCGATAGCGCTAGTGTTCTCAGTGCTCTTGGCATAGGACCTTCAAAACACCTTCACATTCAACACCTCGAAGACAATCCCGAAATTCCCGATGTAACGTTCTGCTGAGTTCCAAGTCATGTTGGAATCTAGGGCAAAGTAGCTGCAGACCTTCTCGCCAACCAAGGCAGAAGCATTGTCAACACTACACTTTCCAAACATGGACATTTGGAACAAGAAACGGTTCCAATGCCAAAATCATTTTTTCGCGAATTTCGAAGAGGTCTTCGAGGTGTTAAATGTATAGATTTTTTGAAGTTCCTGTATCAAGAGCACTCCGACTCATCAAGCTCTCTACTGACCCATGGACAAACATCGACTCTGAGAGCAAAGAGTCCTCTCGCGTTTTAAACACTAAGAGGTTTTAATTTGTAAATTGAAACAATAGAAAATTGAGCATACTCTTAGAAGCGTGATGTTAAATTTCCTCATTACTATCAGTAGCACTAAATTCATCAAACATCTTGAGGTGATCTACTACTGGATCGAAAGCAGTCTAAATTCATTCTACTATCAAGAAGCTCTGTGCCGGCGACGGCTCCATGCCGGGTTACGCTAATGATGTGATGATTACTTTTGCTTAAAAGCTGGACAAAGGATATTAGAGAATCTGACTAGACAAGTAATGCAAAGTCAGAACCTAGAAAGCACTGAAACAGCTTTGTAAATCTATGAGTACAGTTGTTAATAGTAATTACAGTCGAAGAGCTACGGGGACCTGAATCATCTCATTGGGGCCTCAAAGATTGACGACAATTACATCCCCCCCATGTATCCAGACTTTTCTTCAGTTTCCAGACCAATGACTAGGCCAATCTCCCTGACCAGGTTTCTATACTAATGCTGGGACCCCATCACGTTTAGGACCTCCAAATCCAGCATAATCCACTACTTGCCCTATCAAAATAATTTTGAATGATGTCTCAAAGCCGGTGCAGTTTTCAAAAAGATCTTCGGACCCCCACATGAAGTATATATAACGATACGCCGTTGAACAGGACATTCAATTTTATTTTATAAATAATAACAGATGACATAGTTGCGGTGAAGGCTCTTTTACCAGTTCTGTAACATCAGGGATCCCAACACACACATCTAAAAACTGATTGCCTGCAGAAATACGGTGGCCCCCGGACGGACGAGGCTTTTGGTCGCCAATTTCTCTCGTAAGTAGAATGTGCGTGGTAGTGCAGTCCCTTTAGAACTTCCAAATTCACTAAAATTAATTTGATTGTATGAGGCCCTCTCTCAAAGCGGTTCGATCTTCAATTCAAGATATTCAACAATTTATTGGAGCTATTAAGAACTATTTTATTAACAGGTTTTTTACATTTATAAGATTATAACAAAAAGTGTAAACGAGTAAACTTAAACGCTTTATTTAAACTCTTTATAGCCGACGTATTATTACAGCAGGAGTAAACTCTTCAACACTAAACCACTTCCAGTACCTTACTGCTCTTCATTTTAAATGTCAATCATTTCCACACCTACCCCGAACAGGGTACGGAAATCAGCGTTGGAAATGAAAAATAAACCAAACACCGGAAGCGAAGGACACCGGATGGAAACCGATTTCCTGCGTTTTGCACTCGGTGCGTGGCGAATCAACAGCGGCCCTTTCTTTCATTTCTCCGTTTCCGATTTCTCATTCCCAGCATTCCAAATTCACGTCCACGACCGGCTGCGGTACTCCTTTCCTTAGCCGTTGTTACTTCCCGAAGCGGCCCGGACTGGTACCGTGGCGGAAGGGACAACGAAAAAATACAGAAAAATCAGCAAAGAAAAATTGGCAAACCCAAGCTGCAAATAAAACGTATACCTTCGGGGGTAATTTTCTGGGACATCTACCCCGGGACCCGTTTCGGTTTCTTTTCGCCCTTGTCCGTCGCACTTAGTCTCCTCCTTCGGTCTGTATTTTTTATTGCCCTGGTTGCAAAAGCTGCTCCGGGTTGTGTTTGACAAAGTGTAGGGTTAATGTAAATATGATGCCTTTTATCTTTACCTTCCGCTTTTCTGTGTGATTTATTTTTTGCACTCGTTTCTAAAATATCCCTTTCGCAGAGTTGGCGTTGTGGTTATGTCAATTGCTTAGAAAGACTTTTTGATTTGCCGCTGGTCCGTATGGAAGGTTTAGAAATGAAATAGAAAGAAAACAACAAAGCAAGTCTCTAGGTGGGCAGAGGAACAAACACTCCTTTTAGGATCCAAAAAATTTAATGCTACCATTTTTGTCGTTCTTGCAACCATTCTTTAACAACAGAAGAAAGTTTAATGCGTTTTTTTTTTCTTTCGCTGCAATGCATCAATTCGATCCTATTCACCGATGAAACATTTTCCAGCTGACAGTGCTTCAACGTGCCTTCAACCGTCGTCATTTGTACCGAAACCGCTTTAGACTTCCTGCAAATGGCGAGATACAAAGTGCGAAGACTTTGCGTGTAACGAAACCTTCACCGAACCCTTCTGCTCGCTCATTTAAATCCCCTGTGCGTGAAGAAAGTAGGTCATCCGGTTTGGGTAATGAAAGGACCATAATGCAAATATTATTTTTTATTTATTCTCATTTCCTTACAGTTCTTGATAACTCTTACTGGTGTTCTCTTGAATGGAAATATTCTTAACATACAATTTTTATTGATTTTTCTTAAAATAAAACATAAACAATTTTAATTAGATAATTTAAGTTAATATGAAATATTTCATAGCTGCGCAAATATCAATTTCAATGTGCAATAAGAATTACTAGGTTGAATTCAAGATAGCCAATTTGTTGTAAGTTGGAACAGTTACGATAATTGATAGTTTTCCAAATTATTTAATATATGTAATGCAAATAATGAATGTCAGGATAGTTAAAATGTTCATGTACTAATTTATCATCTTCCGAGTTCACCTGAAATAGGATGTACAGTGCTAATCATAACTATACGAACACCTGGTTTTTAGTATAAAAACAGAACTAGGCGAGGTAGATGAAGTTCTGGTAAGTTGTACAGTATAACACAACATACTTTTTTTAACAAAAAGATTTTGTCACGTTAAAACATCCTCCACACAACATAATTATGCGAACACCTAAGGAAAACATGTTTCTCCGCTATTTTAATGGCTTAAACAGTCGTTAAAAATACAAAAAGTTTAAGAATTCCTTTTCAACGTTCGTTTCGTATCCATGTCATGTTTACGTGCAAGATTATATTTTCATATTATGACGTTTAAAATTTTTAATATCGCATGTAGTTATTCCATTTTTTAATGACTCAAGGAATTAATAAAAACCTTTCGAAAGATGTATTTGTATTGAACCTAAGCTTTGCATGGGTACAAATAATAGAAACCCTTATGTAAAAATAAGACAGTACATTTTTCAGAGAGGTAAACTGTTCCATCATTTTCGAAAAATAACACAACATTGATCCCACTACTCAAGTCGGTTTCACCTACAAAAGTGCTCTCAAACAGCATGGAACATGTGCAAATATTATCTATTTTCTGATAACATGCGATATCATAAATATAAAAATTTGTAAAAAAAAAAAAAATAACAACATCTTGCCCGTATAAATTGGAGCAACTTGTATTTTATAACGATTTTTAATGGCTACTATACTAGAGAAACTTATTTTCCGTAGGTGTTCGCATAGTTATGTTATGTGAAGGAATTTGGCATGTGACAAAAAATTGACCAAATGCGTGTAAAATTATATTTTTTTAAAAAATGTGTTTTATTATTCTTTACAACTTACTTGAACATCTACTTCAGTCAACTCTTCTAGTTCTAGCTTCGTTCTAAATAAAAAACAGGTGTTCGTAATGTTTTGTTTAGCACTGTATTACATAAAAAGGAGAAAGAGATTATGTCCTTAACTCATAGCTATAAGCTATCGTTGTTTAAATGTTTTATATGAAGTTTGGCAAATGTTCTACCTGGAATAAAACAATCATTCTTTAATGTTATTCATCCCAAATTAAATTGCACAAATGAAAAGAAAATATAACTCAACAAATAAAAGAACAAGATGCAATAACAATTTAAAAACATTTTCAACCACATGATGCATTAACGTAGAAAACTACAAACAGGATTTAAATGAATATAAAAAACACCCATACCTCTAAGCATATCACCAAACAAGCAATATCTCGACTGCACCATATTGCATCGGCCATCCAAATCGATTTTATGACGTCGGTGGTACAGAATAGAAGTATAATGTTTAAACTACGAAGGCAGCTGCATCAAGCTCGCTAGTGCAAAGCAAACACCAAAGCCACCGCCACGATTGCATCCTCTATCCCGAAGGAAAACCACAAAAGGAGCCTACAAATTTTGTGCATAAAATCCGAACTGCACCCGGGAAGCACCTTCCGAATCATCGGGGTCTTGCCATTTCGAATGCATTCCGGAGCAGGAACACGTAAACATATAAAACCCCAAGAGCCATAAAACCGTCGGGATGGTGGTCTTTTTTTCCTGGAGCTCCCAAAACATCCGGCTCCCCAAGAAGTGTCTTGGTCCGAACGGGTCAAAGCAAACGTCATTCAGATAGATACAAAGCAAATAAACTTGAATTGAAAAAGAACGAAACGAATGGTCCCGAAACGGACGAATAAAACAGCGAATTCTACCAAAAGAACCAGAAGCTAGATGAATAAAATTCAACCTTCAGCAAAAGGTATGGCAAAAGGGCTAGGTGGCTAGGTGGTTGCGGGGAAGACAACCAGCTGCCAAGTCGTTCCCGTCAATCCGGTGTGTCCCTTTGCGAAATGTACTTTAGGCTTTCCCCAAGCGCAATGGCAGAGGGAAAAAATAAATCTACAACCAGTTGACCGGGGAAAAGCGCGGCGAAAAGCGTACGGCAGTAGAAGGAAGACACACAATATTGTTCCGGAGGCTAAGGCACATTCCGGTGCATCCGGAATGAATCCACAATGAGACAGTCCGGGGGCAAAAGCTGGGAGGAACAAATAAACTATTTCATAAATAGAGACTAATTGCATAAAAATATATTCCCTTACCGATTGCTTCGGGTGAGCCTTCGGTCTGGGAGCAAAGCGTTGTTATGGGCAGAGTTTTTGCTGTTTCCTTTCAAGCTATCCCTTCGGTTGGCTATCCTTCCGGGGTTGGTGGTGATTTGGTTTCTTTTATGCAATGATCCTTCCTTTTCTCGGTGTGTCTTGTTGTGTCTAACTTTGTGCGAAAAGCCGAAACCGAGGTATGATGTTTTCCTGCTGAGTTCCTTTTGGCTTATTATGGTTCTTTTGTCAACGAACGTTTGGAAGATGCCTTTATTTACACCGGTCTGCTTGGCACCCGGTTGTCGGCCGGTGATAATTCGTGCTTTGAAGCGGCTGTTTATGTTTGCCCTGCACAAAAGGGATTACACGGTCGTTAAGAAGCTGCACCGGTAATAAGCCGGTCTTACCAGCTACCAGACTAAGACGCCCAGCGGATTTGTATGCAAAAACCCGTCATCATTCGGAACCTTTTGTTGGAGGTGATTTTTAAAAAGATCACACATTCAATCCTCGCTTCTCTGTTGTATACGAATTCGTTTATGGTGAAGTTAAAAATCTAACACAACTCAATTTTCATGATCTTCGAAATGCTGGTAAGACGAAATCTAATACGATCGATTGCATAAGCCACCACAAAACCGTAGCTCTCGTATGACACCCCCACGAAAGGAAGGAAATATTGACCCAACACTTCCTGTCAGGCTCGCCTCTGGAACGAAATGTAGGAAGACTCAGCAAAACTCATTCGAATAGCAGCAACACCTGCCATCGATCGGTTGCGATTCATTCGGTGGTTGTTTATTTGTTTGCATAGGAATCGGATATCGTATCCCGGGCGAATGATGGTACAGGAAGTGGAATTGCCCAAAACAAAAATGGTCATGATGCAGAAGGTTTCGCTTGTAGAAACAAATATGCTGCAAAAATGATTTTCCCAAAAATGCATATGGAACGAAAAGGAAATTTGATATTTTTCTCATTCGTGTGGCTCCAAATGGATGATTTTTATTGCTTCGAGGGTTTGTTTTAATTTTTTCCCAATCCAGTGTTTTATATTTCTGTTAGCTTTCGTTGGCCTATTTTTTTCGTAGAAATGTTGTTTAATTTTTAAATTTTTTTCTACAGGGATCGATTGGGGCTATAGGACTTTACGGAGAATAAATACGACACTATCCACAGACCACAACTTCTATACAGATTCTCAGGAGTTGACATCGGGTGTCATAAGGATATAGCAGTTGAGGATTAACCTATGGATAGAGTCTTAACGAAGAGTAAATATATATACCTTCCTCCTATCTCCTGCTCGCTAAATGCCACCCATAGGCCTAAGCACTGCCGAAGACCCCAGAGGCCTCAACAGTCGTTTCGCTTATGGCCTCCAAACGACTAATTCAGCCACTAAGAGGGAGGCAGCCGAGGAACCTACGGGTTCATGGTGATCTGGCTGCACTTGATCGAGCTTGGAGATCCAAATTGATGCTTGGAATTCCACACTGGAGATCCAAGTCGAGGATGACATGATGATACTCCCGTATTACAGGATAGATCGAACTAAGCTTCAGTAAAGCTATTTAAGGCATAAGGGATGAGTTTAGTCAAAAGAAAATTTGAGTATAAGGCAAAGGGTCTGATACCTTTTTTAAGGATGTGGTCTTAGTGTTCGTGGAAGATTATTTCGCAATCAAGGATAACGCCATGATCGTTTGAAACAAACAAATGTTACCTCAATAATGATATAATTCTTTCAGTTTGTCATTCGAGCTACGGAAAAATATTGTTGCTGAAATGATAATATGTTGTAACAAAACTGGAGGTACTCTTCCGGAAACGGTAAACACTTGCTGAAGACAAATTTGTTCTAACTTCTCCTCCGTAGAACCGAATTCTGATCATTCGCATGTCCAAGAACTTTAAAGACCTCCTTTCAAGTGACATTCGCTCAGTACTTGGATATGCATCTGTAGTTTAAATAACGTCTTCTCAGTAATTCTCAGACTGATTAACATCCATCCTACGCAGAGTATCTCGTCTCCATTGGCTCCTAACGCCTAACAATCGCCTTATGAAGTTCTGCGTATGTTTCTTGGAATTCAAGCGTTTCGTAAGAGACGTATGGCACAATAGTTCTCGAGCTCCTTTAACTTCCCTAAGATCGCGTTCACTACTAGTCATTTTCTATAGCCTCAATTAATTACGGATTTATCAGCTTTTGGAAAAAATCATATCGATAATCTCTTCTAATGTTATGTTCCATTACAACCATTCAAATACATTCTACACACTCAGCTAAGAAGATTTGACATATTAAGTCTAAACCTAAAATCATAACAACAGTAAACAAGACGCACAATATTAACACCATATGTTGAAGCCAAAGTGGCAAATCCAAAGTTTGGCCTTAGGTTAGCAACTCTAAATAAGTAATCATTTCTAGTCCTCATTAGCAACCGATTTGTCGACTTCGCTACTTCAAACAACTAAGTTAAACCAAAATGAGTGAAGATATAAAACAGTATCAAGCTTTTGAGGATTTTTACGACGAGTTCGAATCATGCTTCATTTCCATGCTTATATTCATTATCACTGGTTTACCATCAGTTTCCGGAAAGCTTTTTTTTCGAACCGATTTTTGCATGTTCATCCTTACCTTCTCGGTCGTATTGGATACATTATCCTAGCCGGTGCACTACCGTGCGCTGTGTCTTTATTCCGGATCATGTGACGACGTGCGTCGGCTGATCTCTCTGATGTTTGATAGGCTGCACGGACAAATCCATCCAGGATCGAGATCGGGACCGGGCTCACAAAGTCTTTGATACGTTTGAGTGAATTTTTAAAACGCCACAGACCGAATCGACTTCCCATCTTTTTACCGTTTGCTTTGCCCAAGCCCGCAATCACCCAGTGTCGGCGGTTCTGTAAAGCTTTACTTTAAATCTACAGCCCAACAGCTTGCCAGTGTACTCAGTATTCATAAGGTTTACTTATGCTTACCTTATGTTTCACTTTTTTATCCTCCAGCGAACGTAGGGAAAATCTACCACAGTCCTTTATAGAGATATTTTTTTCACTTCATTGAGTGAAAAAAACCTTCTAAACCTAACTGAGGTGCTTTCCTTGTACATGAATTGCTTTTTATTTATTTATGCCCCACTCCGGCTGGTCCTGGCCCGACTTGGCCTGGTTGTGTTAGTTTACCTTCATTCCTGCTTCCTTCAAGGCACACACAGGCAAATGGTTTTTTCTCCCTTTTGTCTTGCGACCTACTTGGCGTGCTGTAAAGGTTCAACGGCCACACAAGCCACCGCGGTGTGGGTCACCTAATCGGTGTGCAAGTGATTATGACCAAATATTTGCGGGTTTTAGTTTCACCCGACTGGCTTTGAATGTAAATCATTTTTAGATACCCTGCCTGCCAACGCTGCTGAGTGAGTGCGTGAGTCGACCTGAATTAGGGATTCGGGATTTGTTACGTCATCCGTCGGCTTAGGAGGTGTTCCTGCTGTGTTTGCGCTACTGTTGTGCGACTTGAATGCAACACCGTTCGGCAGACCGGTGAGAATAGTTGAAATCTTCGGTCCTGAGATGTATTCATAACTCGTACCTTTTCGGAATCGGTCTCGTCTTACCGTTTTGGCAAGGAAACTTCACAAGTCGCTGGGAGTAAGGCGCAAATATCAAACAGGTGTCAAATCAAGCAGAAACAAAGGGGAATTAAGATTTTGTTTAATTTCCATTGAAGTCTATGCCACGTGTCAAAGAATCACTGCAATGTTTGATGTAAAATATCATAATTCAAAAGCGTTTTAAAAATAAAATTTTAAATGCTTTCATTTGCTAAAATTGCTCGTGTATTGATTATATACAAACATGATTTATAAAATTTCGGTTTTATATTGCTTGTTTCATCAATCATATAATCATTCGCAAGAGAAAATGTTTTGCATTTTATTGTGCTTCAAAATAATATAGCAATGAAACAAAATTAGTCCCATCAGTATAAAAAGTAAATATGCTGCTTACCTATGAACAACAAGACAAAAAAAAGGTTATCAATACTGATATTAAATTATCAATTTAATTACTTTTTTAAATTCTTTATATGTTATTAAATGGGAGAATTACCTTGAGGTAAGTATAAATGTTCATTAGCTCACTTGATTAATTTGTTTATTCGCGTAACAAAACACATTCACAGAGCAATTATTTTCAATCGTGGATGAATTAATGATAACAAATATTGATCTAGTACAGTGCCTAACAGAACTATAAGTACACCGGTTTTTTAAATAAAAGAATAACTTAAAGAGGTAGCTAACATTTATGTTCTAAAAAGAAGTAAAAAATGTAAAAACACATATTTTGACAATTGTAGCTGTTTTTTAAGAGAAGTACCTGGCCGACTTGAATAGTGAATCAATTATTTTTTTCGAAAAATATTCAACGTTTTACCTTTCTGAAAAATATACAGCCTTATTTTTGCTTTTGGTTTTTGATTTGCTGTACTCATGTAAAACAAATTATGTCTGATAATTTCCAACTTTTCGCTTTGTTTGACAAATTATGGCATTACTTGTGAGTGTTGATTCTTCAACAAATAACTTCTTTTGAAAGGTTATTAAAAATGCCATAAGCAATCCAAAATTGGACATATACATGCAATTTCAAAAATATCACATATCATAATATGTAAAAATCATAGCTTTCCAATTCTTACAATTCTTCAGAAATATTGTTACGTTGATAGAGGTTGTCTTAAGTGGAGGAATTTGTCCTGTGACAAAAAAAAGTGTGTGTAAAATTATAAATTTTTTAAATCTGTGTTTTATTATGCATTTCAATTTTCTACAGCATCGATTTCAGCTATCTATTATAAAATTGGTTTTTTATTCTGTGTTCGTATAGTTCTGCTAAACACTGTATTTGCACTTGTTTGAAACATAAAGAATAAATAAATACGAAAGAAGTTAATTTTCCAGTTTTTGTAAAGACCGGCACTCGAACAATTTCCATTAATGAATCATATATTTTAAATAAAACATTTGCTTATTTATGATGATATATAACACAAATTGCGTTAAATAAATCATCGATAACAACTGTTCAAGAGTAGCGAAAACACAATACCCACATTCCCATTGCTAAAATTAGTGAACCAGTGCGAATGAACAACCATCTGGGTCCTTTGGGCAGATACATTGAAATCAATCTTGTAACCACTAATATTCCATTCGCACCCCGATTAACATCGTACATATTCCTGCCTAACTAGCACACTCATCACCAGCACCTCATAGAAAACCCATAAGACACGGTCTCCTTCTTCAGGGTTCGCGACTGTCCGCGATCGGCTGCGTGTGTTTCGATACTGCCAATATATTAATGGGCCCCACCATTCCACCCGAAGGCGTCGTGGGCCATATTCATTGGGTGAGACATTTCCACAGGCACACCACTAATCTTCTGCTCGAAGCTTACGCTCGGTACGGCACAGTGCTGCTATTTGCGATGTAATGGTTGCGGTATATTCGATTTATATCCTTCGCAACGCAACGTCGAACACATTCTATTCTTCCGGCCCACTGTTTTGGCCCCAAACTTTCGGCCATCTTCGAAACGGAAATTCATTGAGGCGGCTCGTCGTGGGTAGTGGAAGAAGATTTCGTTTCTCTACCGCAGTGGAACTTATTTCCGCAGATACTCTCTCCCGCTTCCAACGCCACAAGCATCAATATACTCAGTTTCGATGTTCGAACGGGCATCGACAAAAGGAAAGCTGATTTTCTCCATCCACCATACTCAATTGCTGCTCCATTGTAACTAGTGTGTGGGTGTGGGGGGAGGGGGGGGGAAAGAAATAAGATGGGAGAAGGTGACCGTATTTGCGGTCTAAGCAGTATTATAAAACTCAAATAATGATCATTTATTTCACTGTAATTCTATTATGGGAGATATGCTTCCGATCGTCCCTGTACGGTCACTGCTCCCAACCATCGTCCCGAACCCGAGATGCGAAAAATAAAACAAAAGAATCCCTTTTTTGTGTGTGTTTGTATGTGCGGGCTGTGGCGGCTTTTCCATTGTGTATGGCGGCATGCGGCATAACATAAAAAGGGAGGAAAAACTATAATTCTCTTGTGCGTTTGCTTAGAAAACACAGCCTGAAGGAAGTTTGCCAACGGAACCGGTACAAACATACACAAGAATATACATATATATCCAACCGACCGGTCTACCTAATCTTGGTTGGCCGTCTGCCCTCATCTGCTGCTGATATCATATTACCATTCAGGACGGAGGGTTGGTAACGGGAATAGCGGCCATGACGCTTCGAGCTTCCTTTGATCCTGGCTCATGTTTTCCCTACTGATTGATTCGTAGTTATTGCTCGTTCGGTCCAATTAGGTCAATCAGACTGAAGTACGTTGCCAGGACAGGATGCTGTAAACGGCGAAACCGGACACATCCCGAGCCCTTCTGCTGAAGTAAGCAGTAGCTATGGCATGACCGGTCTGACCTACTTCTGACCATACCATCGATGAAGACGCAGACCGGATTCGCCACGGACAACAGAAATATGAATAAAGGCTGGCAATTTACTGCTCGTTGTTTTGTTGAAATCTAGACGATGGTTCTGTGTATTCGTGTTCTTTGGTAATTAATTGTTTCAAGACTTTAATAACATTTGTACATCAACATTTTAAATGTATAAAAAGTAAATTTGTTTCCAAGAAGTATTGCGATAAGGTGTTTTATTTTTTTGTGTTGGAAGGAGGAAATGTCTCTTTACTAAATAGTTGTAAGTAAAATTTGTATGAATTTTAGTTTAAAATTATATCTTGAAAAATAAACGGAAGTGAATTTAAAAAATTGTTTTTTTTTTTAATAGATTTCAAATGTAAGGAAGAATACAACTTAAAGGAATATTTCTAATCAGAGGAATTTTAACAATGTATTATTTGAAAATGATTATAACATTTTAAATTAATTAAACACTTACCCATTACTGCCCAGCATATAAAATTGCACAAGCAATCTATTTAACTTTTTAAAAGAAATTTTATCTAAAAAGTGTCTGTATATCGTAAGATAAACTATTTAACATGACGTTTTTAGAGGTGTTGATTGTTTAATTATCATGCCTGTCAGTTTTGTTGATTTTTCTACTAATTCCAAGTACTGGAAAATGTGGATTAATGGAGCCATAAAAGTAAATATCAAAGTTTTCTATTTTTCTCTCTCGGAGGATTCAAAAATCCCTCACATTTGTGGCACAGTTTTGTGACTAAAAGCGTGTAAAATAGAAACCAATTAAAAATACGGAAAAGGAAACGAATTCGCAATGAAATAGGTTCTTAACCTCTAAATAATTCAAAACCATATGCGTGCTCGTCTTGATTCCAAAGTGTCATGCCTTTGGGTTAAGTTTTTCTCAGTAATTAATGAGGAAAGACAGTAAAAGAGGCAAACGTGCAATAGTTAACATTGTATTTCAACAGTTGCATTCAATTCGAAAATGTTCTCCTTATTTTCAATTCAATATAAAAAGCTATTTTCGTCTACACGTAGAGCAATTCTCCTCAACACAAATTCCCAGGACATTTTATTCTTGACCTCCTTTAATAACTTTAATGTGTTTATCTCTTGACCTGTCTCAATTCAAAGTGATAATCAAACCTTTCCCACTAACCTTGTCGCAAATGGGCGTTTCATTTCTTTGTTCCCTGTTTAACGGCACACTAATAGCGTGTTGTGAAAAGCTTTCCTCAAATCAAGACCCTAGTTGTTGTTCCGCAGGATAAGATTGTGCTACAGAAAAAGACATTTTCCGACGGCTACAAGCACACACAACATAGGCAGGTGATTCAAACCGACGTGAACTTTAGCGTTAGGAAAACATTTTTCAAGAACAATTTCTAAAAAGGTTACTCAAAACATACCACTAAAACCGTGTCCATCTTGTATCCCGCTCGAGGCAGACAGCAGGTGAAACTGTTGAAAATGGAGCAAAAAAGATAAAAAAACACAACACAAAACAAAAGCCACAACCTTTTAGCGTCTCCGAAGCAACAATATTATGGGCTAAAAAGGATGTCCTAAACAGACAACACCCTGGCGTCCTTCCGACGGTGCAGAACACGGTGCTGCTGGAATCTAATCTTAACGATATGATGGCCCCGAACGGGCAGCGGGTCTTGTTTGGTGATTCGGATTAGACGGGAACGCAGGCAAAACATTCGCTGCATTGGTAAACACACCGCACGAAAGGCGCGTGTGCCATGCCAGCGTGCATGCATCCTTCAGGACAGGTACAGAGCGTGGCCACAGCAACGCAAAAAAAAAAATCCTCGAATATAATAACAAGCCAAACCGTGTGCACGGCAACCTGAAAGCGCCAGAATAAAGAGCGAAGTGCGAGAGAAAACGAAAAACCCGCACGGAAAAAGAAATGCAACGAAATGGCCAGAACGACGGAACCGAAAATCTTGCACCTGGCCTCTTAAGTGCATACATTTCTGTGTGTGGTTTCCACCTTCCGTACCGTGCAGTGGCGTGGAGTTTCGCAAAACGCAAAACACTGCCCGGAGAAATCTGACATAAAAAGCTGTTTCGTGCATCTCAGCTTCATCTGCGGCACCGGAGCCACCTTGAATCTGAAGGAAGTGCGCGTTTCTTCACGCGTAAGTGTTCTTTGCACTACTTTCTGGATACGATCGTACGATCTTTCTTGCTTGTTTTGTTTTGTTTTATTTTTGGTTTATATTTGCATGTTTTGTTGATTTTTTTGTAACATCATTCGACTTTTGGTGCAAAAAGAATGGTTTTATTTTTCTTTAATAAATTTTTTATGTTGATTTAGTCTTGAACTAATTCACTATCATGTTTTAAATATTATTCCATCATATCGTGATACGGTTTCGTTTTTTACACACAGATTTAACGTTTTTTAACTATACAAATACTAACGATTCATCGAATGATTATTATCATTCTTTAGTACACACATTGGACATGCTTTATAAAAATGATGTTTATAATTACTAATTTTAATTTAGTATTCTCTGACTATACCTGATTTTCGAAAAAAGGTTAAATTGTCCGAATTAATGTTCCGAATGATCAGAAAGTCTTTTTGTTTAGCTGTTTCTTCAAAAGATTTCTCATTGCTTATTTGCTTGTCTGTATCTATTTTATTGATTTATTTTTAATTTTTTTGATTACGGTTGTTTTTTCATTATTGTGATTAAATTGTAATGTGTTTATTTTAACCAATCGTTTACTTATTTTTGTTTCTTTATTTTACATGTTTTTGGTTATTGTCTCAACTAATCATTTGTTCGTTTCCCATTTTTTATAGCTGATTTTCTGAACGATTGAATAGTCTTTTCTAGTTAATGTTTTTTTTTGTTTCGTCTTTGGTATTGTTTTTTCTTTTCTTGTTCAGTTTTTTTATTTTTATTTTTCATTCGTAAGAAACGGTATTCTTGAAGATGGAAAAATCGTTATGTTTGCTAATTCATGTACGTATTGGTTTAAGCGCTAAATTAACACTTCGTTTTTGTTTGTTGCTTTTATTATATTTGGGTATTTTTTAATAAATAAGCATGTTAAATTATTCACTGATATTTTTTTATATCTTCCCACATTATATTTGCCTTTCGCTGTAGTTTCGACACATTTTTAAATAGTTTTAGTTGGATGTATGTTGTTTGTATCCGTTATAAGTTCCCTTGTTAATATGTAATAACAAAACACTTGTCATTGTTTAACAAACGTTATTTACATCTGCTTTTTACCACTCGCAAAATTGAATCTAAATAAACTCATTTTGCGCCAAAATGCATTTCTGCTTCGTTGTACGAAATGTTATCAAACGAAGAATTCTGCATTCATTCCGTACAAACCACTCATCTTCGGGCTTTTGGTTTTTCAAAATTTCAAATCACTTGCGCCCCCGGTTCGTACAAAATGTTGCACCTGCCGAAACCAGTTTACCGCAAGAGTTGGTTCCACCGTCTGCCCCACCGTCCGCAATCCACCGAATGTTGCACCGTTTGCTTTTGATTGAGTCGCCGCAGAATGGAAGAAGAGTTAATTTTGCCCTTTCCTTCGCACCGTTTCGAAACGTTCGTGCCGTCCAACGAGGGCTACCATTGATGATTGTGTGGCCTCACGCATGCGGGTGACCCAAAAGGCTGGGACCGAAAAAAAAATTGCATCCCTGCAGATTGTTACCGTTCGCGTCCACGCGGCCATCTCATTTGTAACTTTCGACCAGCGGGTTTTTTTCTTGTGTGTGCCCTCAGAATATTGGGCCGCAAAACCCTTTGGCAACGGACAACATCAATTACTGCCACAAGGAAGGCAGTACAGGTGAGCATTAATTTTTGCTTTCGATCATACCACACTGTCACTTTCGTGCGGACATATCGTCTGAATGTAGTCGCGGTGCCCAAACGGGATAAAAATGCGGGCAACCCAACAATTTACTTTTTCTTTTGCATTTTTTTGTCTGTACCGCTTCTTATCGGCAAATAGGCACACGCGTCTGCTGTGTCACCGAACTAATGGGATCGTTTAAAGGGCAAATCGACAAGATGTTGTCGCTGCAACCGGTCACCGAGCAAAACGTTACGGTAAGGTTTCACTTTTACAGGAAAAGAAACCGAAAAAAAAACGTGAAGGACTTTTGGACTTAAGGGAAGATAATAAAAGCCCCGAAAACGAGCGTTTCCAACCATTATGCTCGATGAATGAAAATTGTTCGAAAGCGTGTCACTAAATTAATGCTCTTCCGTGCTCGACAGTGTGCTACGGCCAAAACAATTATTGTTTGTCGCAAACCGATCCCTATTCATTTTATAAATAACATCTGGTTGATATTATTTTCATCAATTGTTTAAAGATCCCCTCCGCAACGGTCTCTAGTATCTCCAGCAAACAGGAAAGGGTAATATGTTATTTAAACAGCACCATAACTTAGAGCAAAAGAAATATTAGCATCATCATGTACAGTTCATATCAAACTACACAGCACATTTGTTTCTTATCGCACTCTCCAAAAGCCACCGAAAGGCTTTTAACATTTTTCAATCATCCTCACCAAACCAAAGTGCCAGCCAACCCCGGCAACAGCCAAGGTCACATCAATCCTTCCCCAGCGGAAAAAGAACTTTCGCCCGATCGTAGTCAAATATGCTCACTCCCCAGTCCCGACATTGAAGCACCAACGAGTGAGAAGTGCTAAGGAAACAAATCAATCCTTTCTGGAGCAATCAGTCGTGCTCAGGCTGGTTGGACGGGACCACATTTCACATGCACCGGAGTCATCGTCGGAATCATGTCCTCGAGCGAGGGCAGCTGAGTCGTTGTCGAAGGTTTGATGGAATTCCATTTTCGTAGAAAATCATTTCAGTTTTCCATTCGGAAAAGTTGAGAAAAAGTTGAATAGGGGGGTTTTGGGGGGGGGGGACAAAATGGAACGCAAGTGACTCCCATAAGTCACTTATTGATGGGGTTCGATAAAATGGTGTTTGTGTCTGGTTTTGGGAATGCTCTCGGAAAGGGCTCGGCTGTACGTAGAATTTGAGGCGCACTTTACATCTGTGGCTGGGATCGAACCACTTATTGGTAACGATTCGTAGAACGCTATAAATGTTTGCTGTAGGTTTATGCATTCTAGGAATATTAGTTGTTTGCACTTGTATTTACTAAAAGATGTTATAAAACATTACTTAGCTTAACGATTTTTTTTACAAATAAATATTAAGTATATAACAAAAAAAAGGATCCATATGATCAGCTACAATTATATTCTTTCAGTATTCACGATTAGACTCCAAGACCTTATCCTTTATTGGTACAACCCAAGGTGAATGAATTGAAAGTATCCAAAGTGTCACTCGCTTGTCCCGGCCAGGTCACCGCAAGCATAGTGTGGAAAGACTGCGTTCAAGATGGTGGAGAATATTATCATGCCACCGTCAACTCCCGGAAAAATCGAGGTGAAAGTGTTGAGCTGGAAAATATTCACCCGCCCAAAATGGCGCCCCCACATACACACACAGTGTGGTAGTGAGAGAGAAGAGAACGATGAAATCCTATAAACCTATAAAAGGAGATTGAATAGAAAATTGAAGTAATAAATATTGAGACCTTAATAAATTAAAGTGATTTTTGCTCACCGATGCTACTTTTCTTTGTCATGCGATGCTGGCGAGCCATTTTTCTATCTGCCTCTCGTTTTTTTTCCCCATTCCCGCTCTTTCATTTCTTTTAACCTTTTTGGACTTTAGCTTACCAGAAGAGACAACGGCACCAACAGCAACTACTTCGTCAATCCGGAATCCCAACGCTCGGTGAAAACCACCCACCGTGCGGGCGTCCAGACAACGGAAATGTGTTGACAGTTTTCCCATCCCGCAATAAGGGACAACACGTAAAATGCAAACAAATAAACAAACTCGGCAGAAAACTTCTGGACCACCAGCAAGAAAAAAAAAGATGAAGTTCTGGCGTCTGTTACCGGTGGCGTGCCAGGAATTCACCCTATCCCGAGATAAATGTCCCAAAAATTGACCAACGGACCATGGGAACATGGAAGCGATTATGGGACCGTGGACGATAGATATGCATTCCTTTTTATTCGACGCTCAAGTACCGCCATGTTTGGTTGCGTTAAGTGAATTGTTCGATAAAATTTACGACCGTCAGCGAGTACACGTTTGCGACAGACACGTCTCTGTGTAGGTGAAGGTCCTTCAAGTGTCGTCCTTCGTCTCAATATCGATATGAGCATCCGTCCCCGGTGAGTGTCCTTTATTTTTGAAGTTGAAAGTAAAAGTGTGCGAAACGAAGGGCCAAATAGCGAACGAAGTCAAGAGTGAAATTGACCCGCCCGGCGAAAACGATAGACAGTGCTGTCAATTCGGCGCTCGATGTAGTACGCAATCGAATGTCAACGTGTGAGATCGGTCCTGAAGGTTAAATTGCATTGGGATAGGCAGGTTCCCGTTTTTGTTTTTTTGTTTGGGGGCGTTATTTATTGCGCATGATTGAAGAAGTGGATTTTGAAGAAAACAAGGATAAGAACAATTCGATGGAATCCTTGAAGTGTTTAGTGGCGCATCACATTGCTCGGATTAAGGGTGCTCATCGGGCGTAAATTGATGTCTTAAATGAGTAAGCCTCGTTAAGGCTACTTGATCGATCCGTCAAGGTTAAGTTTTGACGTTTTATGGTTCTTATTTTTACTTGCTATTGATTTACCACAAAGAAGACTGTTTGCTAGCAGGATTGTTCCTTAGTTCGAGTTTTATTGAAGATCCGTAGTAATACTGCTCTTGGAATGTACTTGGGTAAATTTGTACATCTTATCTGGAAATCTTCTTTTAGATCTTATTTCTTAAACGCTAGTTGGTTTGTGTCTAAAACTGACTTATTGATCGATTCCTTAATTTCGGATACCTACAGATCACCAAATGAAACGACTTAAGAAATTATACTATTTTAGCTTTCAGAATCCCTTCAATAAATTAAGAAACTAAGAGGTAAATTTGTAATATAACAAAGCTGTGCTACAAATTAAAACAGATTTATAAACTTGTGTATCAATTCAATTAAAGAAAAACTATAAAATATTTCATGATCTCGGTAATCCTTTTAAATGGTTTTTATTTTTCGTTATGTCTTTTATGTTTTATAACGCATTCACATTACGTGGGTTGTATTAATTCTAAACTTCTGGTATTGGGTCCTTTGGAGTCGCAATAATGATTTAACTAGTCCACCGGTGATAAATTCCCTACAGTTTCAAGAACGTTCAATGTACCATACAGTTGGTACCATAACTATAAGACAAATTGTTTTATCTTTGATCACTAGAAAAACTTGGATATAAATTATGTTATGCAGGTGTAAAGAAAAACAAAAGTTTTCTCATATTTCTTCAAAGGTTTTAAGCACACTATTATGTATATAATGTTTCGGCGGGATGCTATTTCTCCTCGTAGCATTACTCTACAGCCACTTTCAAGAAATCAATTTGTTTGATGCAAATATTCAGTTTAAAACTCGGTAAAATTTCAAAGTAAACATGTAAACTTTTGTAGAACCCAATTATAGTAAAAATATATCAATGTGAATATGAAAGACTGACAAAAAACTTTTGCTCAATGTCTAATAAAACTTAACATGCAACTAATGGGGTCTCTAGTCTAAACTTCGTTTAAACTGAATTTAATATAAGTATATTGTTTAATTAAAAAAATATTACAATACTTTAAACTTTCCTTTTAAATTATAAAACTTTCTAAAAAAAAGTAAAAAGCATTAAAATACAATTTGTTTATTAAGTAGATTGGGTTTCATGTTTCAATACATATAAAAAAAAGGAAAAACCAAACTTAGAAAACCAAAGGTAAAAATAATTTTTAAAAATTCAGTCATAATGGTAAATAAAAAAAGGATATTATAGATATGCCACGCACTGTATAGCACTAGGTTCATGCACTAGGAATTTAATTTGATACAAACTTTGTTTGAAGTGTTAAATATCTATAACATTTAGCTAAAATTTTAAATTATTCTGCTACAAAGCTAAAAATCTTCTACTAAAGATAATTATTTTTATTAATATATAGCAGTCCTTCTCAAACATGCTGTGGTTGGCTTCGGTGACAAATAAACAGCGAATTCAAGCTACCCCCAAATATTGACATTTGTCTCTGTAACGTTATCCTTCCCAAGCGCAGCTTTGATCTTTGGTGTTGATGTGCCTTCAGCAAACCGGCGGGACAGATGTATCACATGCTTCCCATATCATCTGTTCCTTCCCCGATAAACGATCACTGTCATTCGCAACCGTGCAGATACCATCATGAAGGTATGAACCATACCCTTCGTACGGATCGAAACAGCGTTAACGGGCTGACCGCCATCGTCAATCCCGAATCATTCGCATCACCGCTAGCCGATGGTGTACGATTTATGAAAAATAAATATGCCCGTATTTTATCGCATCATGTTTGCGCAAACACACCGCTTCATCCCCAACGACCATGGGCACTTTACGTGACGCGATGCACCAATCGATGCAATGTCACATCGATGTGACACCTTGCAAATATGGTGTGCCGTGTTGGCATTGTCCACCGTACGACAACGGCTCTGTGGTGTGCAAATAAAATTATGTTTTATATGAATTCATTACAACCCGCACGTTTGCCGGTTGCCGAGGGATGGGCGAATGCACGATAGCGAAAGTGTTAACCGACGCAGTTAAGCGGCCAATTGAAAGTGGTGCGGCCAGTGGACGGAAACGAAACCGCGAAACACGTTTCAGGATAATCTCGTCCTGACGAGACGCGTAACAACTTTTTTTCCTCTCGGTTGCTGTTCCGCCATATCAGGGGGAAATGCTCGCAAATAATTATTGTTTTCCTTGATAAACGGCTGGTAACTTCTTCGTCGCGAATTCTGCGGGTTTTAATCGTATTTAGATAATAAACGGCTTCGTTTCGTAGCGGTCGGCTGTTGCACTATCGGGAAAACGGGTTCAACCCATCTACCAGCAAAGCGGTCAGCACCCGGTTCGAGTGTTTTTGCTTTGCTTTATTCCCTTCAATAAGCTTTCAGCAAAGTGCCATCGTATCGTACCGGTTGAAGCCCGGCACCGATCCTGTTGATGGAGCACATCCATGAATATGTGTCAACTTTGCGGTTTACGCCAACAGATGTTACTACAGCGCACAGTCACGCTTGCCGAACTTTCCGAAAACCCGGGCCCGCGCTCATGGCGCAGGCAAATGGGTGGAAATTTGTTGTTTTTTCTCTCTCCTTTGCATCCCACGCCCTGCCACTGCGTTGGCTTTGCGCAAGTTGACATGTTTGAAGGCCCAGCAACAAAACATCGGGCCGCTAATGAGACCGTCCATTAGAAGCACCATCGGGGCCTGTTTGGGGAGGAAAATCATTTAAACTCATGGCATGGAACAAAACAAAAAAAAAATACACACACGACACGCGAATGGGAGGCTACCGTTATTGTTCGTTAACGATGGAGTAGTTTGGTCTCACGCAGAAAAAAAGGATAATCGTTCTTGGGACTTGTTGTTGCGAATATTAGTGATTTTAATTAATGCTGTAAACACATATAAATATAACATAAACTATTCTGGTTTAAGATGAAAAATCGATGCAATTTGCACGAATCAATTGAAAACTGAAGTAGTGAAATGAAAATAAATCGTGATGTTATTATGACATTCAAGATAGATTTAAGATAGGTTTAAATAAATAAATTAGTAAATAAAACATAATCAACCAAATATTCAATTAAGCATTTGTTTTTAGTAAATAAATTACCAAGAATCATTATTTTCCTTCAATTTTCTTTAATCGCTAGCGTCGACTCATATTGTCTACTTGAATTATCATTGTTTATCTTTTATGAGTTATTTTCTACTTCACTTCATTTTATTTGTCACGTTACAAACACTAAAAGTTTATACACAGAAGCACACATTAGTTATTTATAAAATATCTACCCGTATATAAATAGTACCAAAGAAACAATCTTGGTTGGCCGGATTCATAATTACATTTTATTAAGCTTACATAATTAGTTGTATAATTCAGCAATATGGCCATTCTCTATGAGTAAAGAAAATATAATTCAACGAAGAATGTTGATTAAGATTATGATCAGTTTTTATTGAATTTTATGATAAACTTAATGTTTTAATATTTAAAGTTTGCTTCTCAATGAAGGTTTTTGTCACATTTTTTTATATAATTGACTAAACTATACATTAATTTAAAAGCTTCATTGCGGGTTTCAAGATCCTTTCAGTTTCTTTACGAATACATGGTTGATGTTACTGATTCTACCTCTCCTTCTACTCATTTCATTTTCAACTGCTTTCTACTCTGATAAATGTTATTTTAAGTACGCCTTTCAAAACCTTCAAGCTTGCTGAGTTTTGTTCTTATTTCTGCACAAAATTTCTCGATAAAATGTAGAATAAATATTTTCCTAGAGCATGATGGAAGAAAAACATTCGGACAGTTTCGGACCGTTCTTTCCGCCCTTGGTACACCGAAGGATGGTGCCTGAGGACGATGGCTATCTTTAAAACAGCCACCCCACCCATCACCCAGCTGGTCAGCGGTGGGCCCACCAGTGTGCAAATTAAACATTCGCTCAGGCACCCAATTGCTGCGAGCGGCACCGTGAATCACTGTCCCACAATGAGCAAGATCAGACTGCAAACATCGTTTGCCAATGTTGGCAAAGCTGTTACCGCTTCGGCCCCGGTAATGAACCTCTTGAGACGCATCGCCGTTGGATATGATGCTTTTTCGGTTCGTATCCTTCATTAAGTAACCGGTAGCTCCATCCCGCTCGCCCCCAGAAACTCCAACACCGGGCACGGCATACAGCATACAGCTGGAGCATTGAGCGAGCAAGTGTCTATTTTCATTCGCTTCCCGTCCTAATTAAAAAGTTGTGTCGGTTCGCGGCACCCGGCCCGGAAAATCTGGCGAGTGACATCCCGAACGACAAACGATGATGCCGGGCGAAGTAGCATCGCTGCAATAAACACCTCATTAACCCACTTTGTACCCGGCGCGCAGCGAGCGCGAATAAATTTACATAAAACAAGCCATGTCCGTGGGCGGCTAGCTTTTTTGGGCAATAGCCTTCCGATGATTCGCGCAAACAGCGAAAAGGACGAGCGCTCTGGGTGTGCCCTGGCAATTGCAAAAAACCGAACCGACAACGATCGCACTCGAACGTTCGGCTGGCCGTTCCCTTTCGGCGCCCGGTGGGAGGTTTTGCATTAGTTCACGAATCAAAAATTGAACAGAATCTGATGCTTTCGCTTCTTCAGACAATGTTACAACAATCCGTTTGGGGGGGTTGATGATGCGCCAACCCGCCCCTTCAAGTACGGGTCGTTATCAGCGCACACTGGCAATGTCAAGCAGGTTTCACCTTTTCGAGAGCTTTCAGCCGGTCACGAGAAGTCGGGTTGTCTGCGAAGGGTGGCTCAAAAGCTTACGCTCCTGTCATCCCGCGTGCACCGAGAGTGGGTGAAATTGCACCGAGTGAAATCAAGTCACGCTTCGGCACGAGAAGTGCATCGCCTCCACGTTCTGTGACATTTCATTCCGAGACACGAACACGTCCTATCCGATCCAGAGTTGACTCAAGTGTTGTCACTGGAGAAAAGTACTTCACTCTAGGTTCAAGGTTTTTTTTTGCTGTGTTTTTGTATGTCGTTTCGCTACCGATAGTTCGACATCTGGTTGCAATCTATGCTGTGAAATAATTTCGTTGCCCTTGGGCGTGTTTTAATGATGATGTGAAAGAGGAAAGCAACACTGCAAACTATTTGCCATAAATTGTCAAACTACTTTGTAATAAAATGTGACATTTGTTCACCTGATGCATAACCGATTAATGAGTAACTGTTAAAACCATGTTGTAAATTACAGCCTTCATTCTAGGTTTTATGCCAGAACGAGTTTCTTTATCATCTTCATATATCAGGGTTTTGTAAAAATAATCATTAAGGGCAATATAGCGGAAAGATGGGTATTGAGTTATTTTACGTTACCATAAGACTTCATCTATTGCAATACAGTTTCGAGAAGTATCAGCCTGTCATATCTGTCTTCCGTGACATGATTGTAGTATCGATTCTGTATTATAACGAAATAATGCCTCCGTGGATTCACAACTAATGATATCCTCTTAGTCACATAGATGATACAGAGAGGAATATGCACATTCGAATTGAACCCACTCACATTCTTTTTTATGGCATGATAATGACACCAGACAACTCAGCTTTGATCTTTATTAAATCCACAAATTAGGGCCTATCTATGTAACTCTGTCGAAGGCTCAACCGATATATAAGCTCATACTATAATACGGAATAATGGCATTAATAAGTTTTCCTCAAAAGTCATTATAGGCGATTGGAAGACGACAACGTTCAATCATTTGTGTTATAAAAGGCATAGCCAGAATGGTTTTAGAACCATGCAAGCAAATGTTACAGTTGTTATAATAAACTTGTAATGCCCACTGAAATCTTAAATTTATAGCTAAATGATTTCAACATTATCCCAATAAATGTTTTACAATTGAGAATTTAAATAATATTTCGAAAAAAAAAACAAAAAGTTGAAGCTTACTAAATGTCTGCCCGATACACCTGATTGGATCATGGCCTTTCTTTTGAGGCCTTGTCCTGAATTGTCCTGAGACTTTTTTCTAACTTAGTTAAAATTACGATGATGTCTCACTTCTTACACATATTTAGGAGTGAGCAGAACGTAGTTATCGTAAAGATATTTCAAAAATATATTCAACGAGATCTCTTAGTCTCTCGAGTGAACGATTGCTTCAGACTGTAGTTGAACTGGTCAGTCGGGTCGATCACATTTCTTGACTAAACCAAGAACCAAAGACAAACAAACTCAGAGAGGACCACTTTACACACGTGTGTTTGACTCTCATGCAGTCTCTTTCAATTTTTTTGTTTTTAATACAACTTTAATATCTTCAAATATTATCAAAATTACATAAGGAGGAGGAGCCTTTTTCGGTTTGAAGAAGAATGTGTCATTCAACTAATGAGAATTATGTCCCAGAAGAAGTATATAACTATAAAAATGATACTTGATATAAATCGATTTGGCAACACGGTTACAACAACAGGCTACGAGCTCGAAACAACGGTCGAGCGATACAGCGATACAGTTCTCCCATACAATATTCCTTTCGGTTAGTTTAGTGATTTGTAAGTTTAGGATCAGTTAAGCATAATGTAGTGATAAGTAAGGTTTAAATAGACATGTTTATTACATTATATGTTTAAGTTTCTCTTTGTAAGCAATACAGGATTCTTCGGCCGTTATTCATTAATAAAGAAAATGTATAAACAAAATTAAACATGTAAAAGATCAACGAACGCTGCCTACTAAAACCCATGCCCACTACCTGTCAAAGTGGAGACGAAGCACATGTTAAAGATCTACACAAACGAACTTCAAATATAAATGTTTAACATAAACCGTGGAAGATCTCCGAATTCAGAACAGCGTTCCCTCTTTCCTAACACCACCAGGCTAGGCATAGAATATTTGAATATCTTTAAAAAGGTGAATTCCTCGACAAGGCGGACAGAAAAGTTCATAACCGAATATCATAGCGATAAATGTTGACTTCACTTAGTTGACAATGGCTCAAAAGATCTAAAATTTTGTTTGTACAACGTACTACATATAATATCTAGCTATTATATGTGATGTATTTTAGATGCATAATTGAAACTTTTGTATTATACAATTAGTATACTAAAAATTTGTACCTGGTGTTACGTTTTCAAAATACATCTTATTTATTCAAAACTATTCTTTAAAAATGAAACAAAATGTTCATTCGCTACTAAATGTGAAAAGCTAAACAAAAACCAGTCTGCATTTTTCATCATCCTGTCCAATGAAAAGAATATTTGCCACACCCTTCATTGTACTGACATTAATGATAACTTTCTCAATTCTTGATCTTCAGCAACGCGAATGGGAGTTTTCTATACCTTGTTTCTTATTTTCCAACACACACAAACCCACACTCACGAAAAAGAAAACATCGCTCGAAAGCTTAAAAAGACAATACACACGGCAATTTGTCAGCAAACGACCCGATTCAGCAGCATCTTTTCTGAGTCATTAAATCACCTCAGCAACTCATCCAGGTGTACTCGGGCATTCGGATGCACTTAGGCAGAAGTGAACAGTGCACCACGGTGATGATGATCAGCATGATTGTGTGGTGAAGGAATTGCTAGTACATGGGAAGATGAAGCAAGTGGTACAGGCAAGAATAATATGCACCACCACCAAAGAGAACAGAAGAATATGCTCTTTATGCTTTCACAAGCCACACTAACGACAAATCCAATGTCAATGATACTAGCCGAGGGTTGCCGATGGGGTGTTTTGTGAAATGAATCTGGCTCGTTCTGGGAGTGGAGCAGTATGCGAGGAAAAACTGGTGGATGATCCTGTGCACGTCTAACCCCTTCTTTCACCAGTCGCTCGTCGGCCATCGTCACCGGTGTACAACACATTGTTCTAGCGGGATTGAAAAGGATAATATGGAGCACCATTGAGCTTGGGTTAGCACCGAACTAATGTAAGTGGAGTAATTTGTGGCTCTAGAAGTTTGTCATTTTACCAGGAGACAAATGGTAGAAGATAAAGAATGTTCATGAACACGGCTATGCTTTAAGTAGATACACATCAGCGATGAGCTTTTGCGCGCGGGTTTTACTACTTACCTTAGTCGCTTTTTTTCTACCCATTTAAACACAAAACATATGAATAATTGTAAATCTTCTTTAACGCGGTGCAATGTGTATATGCAACATAATGATGAACATGTTCTGAAGGTTTAGTGCTTCTGTATACTCACCGCTCGGTGGAACCACTCGAGTTCCTGTGGCGCTATGTTCCGTCCATGTAAATAATGAGCTGCTGTACCATTCTAAAAGGATGCATTCCTTTCGCCAAACCACCATCTCAGTTGTGCACTTGTCTAATTGTGTGTGCATTGAAAGAAAAACAAATACACCGCAAGGCGAGGAAGCGCGTATTTCTTTCATGGCGCTCAGGATTATCCGCCACGTTGCAGGATGTACTAAGGAAAAGGCATCTCTTCCCGATGTAAAGCCCGGCTGGTTTAAGGTAAAGCAGAAACAGTAGAACTGCTCTATGCCTGCCGGCAGTTTTGTGTGTAGCATGGCTATTCCATTTTTGTTGTTTTCCTCTCGGTTTTTTTTGAAAGGCAACTGACAAGTTTACGGGCATCAAGAGCTCGATGGAAAGGTTGATTTTTCCCCGGCATGAATTATCCCAGCATAATCAAGCATATTTTGAAAGCATAGCCACGGTTGATAGACTTGTATGTTGTTGTTTTTTTTCCTTCTTTGTGTTTTAACCCACCCGCCATTGGCCGCTTATCGCCCGCCACACTGATATGATTCGGGACAGCTTTTTACGTTTACGCTACGTTTCTTTGTTTGGGCGCTGGGCGCCTAAATTCAGTTGTTTTTGTTCTATCTCGACCTTTATGTTGTCTCGTGAAGCGTTATGCTGCATGCGCCCTTAGGTATGCGCTTTGCAATGAACGAGTAATAAGTAAAACCGAGCGTCATCACTCTCTCGCAGGCTAGACATATGAAAACAGTAAAAAAAGAAAGAAGGGGAAGAGAAAAAACCGTCCCACAACATAACCAACACCCCGGGACGGCGAGAGCCACATGCGATAAGATAAGTGCTCCGTAAAGTGTCATTAAAGTGGTAAATTTATTAATGTAAAGGTTCCTTTTTTTCCTGGCACCCTGCAGACGCCTAGCGTACGTCGAGACAAATGTCGGCAAGAATCGTCATGACCGGCTGGATCCAATAACTCCGGCGCTACCCAAAAAAAAAAAAGATGGAAAAAAGCACAAAGTTCGAATATTTAAAAAGAGCTTAAAACCTCATCAGACCTAAGCTGGCCGGGAATATAAATTGCCGAATGTGCGTGGTACTATTTTAACTGCTCGCTTTTAAAATAATGCCCCCAATGGACCGTGCTCCCTACCAGTTTCAATCGTCCTTGGATTTTTCTTGCAAGGCTTCAGCTTCAGGGTTCATTCATACAAAGAGCATAATCGGTAAAGGCTACTGTAATGCATACAATTAGTTCATGTCGGTGGTTCTTTTTTAAACAAACTACAAATTACACCAAAACTTAGAATCTTTAGTGAATATGAGCAGCTTCTAAATTAATTTATTTATTATTTTTTCAAATATATTACATCATTAACACACTACTATTTTTGTTAAACGATATCCACAATCTCTATAAATTGTTACGTCACTTACTGTGAATTGGATGATCTAGTTCAATTCGGTATTATTTGCTGTCACTCCTCTAATAGCTCTGGGATTATTGTTAATTACAGGAATCCCTCATAGTCTTCTTGTGATGAATAGCTGGTCTTTAAGATGTGATATGCAATGATCTTTTGATGGACAATTACCTCTGTTGATAGGTCTCTGCTACACGAAATGGATCTCTTTTTTGGAAATCTTCAGCTACTTATGACGATATTCATCTATGTCAGGGGTGTCCCAACTATGCCCCGCGAGCCTCATGCGGTCTTCGAAGTCTTAGAGTGCGATTCGTCATACTTTCGTGCTGGCATATTGACTCAGAGTTTCAACAGTTTTTTTTTTTCACCAGATAGCGTTATGCAGAAGTTTTGATGATGTGTTTTATTAGTTTTCCAAAGGTTTGAAGATGTATGTTTTTTTTTTAAATTGCTGTGAAGCATGGAAACACTTCTCAATGTGGCGGTGTAGTGATATGGCGCCAGTTTCTCACACAAAAAGAACCTATAAGAGTCGTTCCTCTATACGCAGAACATCCAATGAATCCAGATGAACCATTGTACTACGCCGTGTTCGTGTTTCCTTTGTTTGATTGTTCCAACAGTCCAGATTCAAACACAGATTGGAAATACCGTAAACCGACGCGAATTACTCGTAACAAATTTAATTATTTAACGGTTCCTGCTGAAAATGTTTGTGTGTTGTGGAACATCCATTGTCAAATAGACATGTTCTGTTAGGAATGCATATTTCGGTAGGAGTTTTAACACCGACTAATGAAATAATTGGGAGCCACAGAAGCCAAAAGCGACAGTCCAAAACCTCTCGAGGTTGAAGTGCCATAGATGAAAGAGAAACAAATAATTGAAGATTGTGTAGTATTGATTCTTATACGGTGGTTAAGAGAACTATACGAACTCCTGTTTTTTTTTAGTAACAAAGCACCTAGCAGAAGATAAAGATTATTAAATAATTTTATTAATCTTTTTTGGCTCCCTGTCATGCAGTTTTCACTAGCAAGATAATTTTTTTTGCATATCTTGAATTTCAGTATTTTAATATTGCATTTTTTTCAAAACAGTTGTTTTATTGCTTAAAGTATATTAAAAATTCTTTAATAAGATGTTTTTGTATTTCAGATGCAAAACCCACAAGTAGTGCAAGAAATTGGTATACTTAACTTTACATGGGAATAGGAAACCGAAGTCCTAATCCTGAAATAAAGTTGTATATTTTTCGGAAAGATAGAATATTGCAGAACGTTGGTAAAATATATCACAATTAATCTCACTGGAACAGTTGGCTAGGCACTTCACTTTTTAAAAAATCAGCAACAGAAGCGCTTTTAAACAGTCGGTAGCATATGCTACTTTGCTATGGTTGGGGGAAAAAAAGTTCCTAAAGTGTTAGTAAAAAATTACTTTCACCTTACTAGAATATAAATTTCAGCTAATTCTTCTAATTCGTCTTCCATTTTATAAAAAACAGGTTTTCGTTTAGTTCTTTTAAGCGCTGGTACTTAATGCTTGGTACCAAATTACAATGAAGAATCCATAGCGTAATGGAGATATACAAATAGCAACATTTTAACCACCAAACTCCACCACTACCTTCCCAGTATCTATGGCTGTCAGCTACGGTAGCCAAGCGAGTTACTTTAAAGTTTGGAGATTCCTGTGAACCTCATGGTCTGCAGGCATGCAAAGTCTCACTATTGTACATTTCAAATTATTCTTAAACTGTTACCCATGATCGCCAATGAAAACCAAGATCAAGTTGCCATTAGATTTTTGCACGAGATGCTTGACAACCTTTCTCATAGATTCGAAGGGCCAAATTCCCCGTTTTTTGGTATACTACATTGTTCTATTTCTATCTAGCAACACGGCCTGGCCGTAATTTATGAATAAAAAAAAAACATTGTTTTATTTAGAATTGATTATGCGGAATAGGGATAAATAATAGAAAATATAGACGAGAATATATTCGTCAATATTCAGTAAATTTTATAGCCAGCAATTTATCAGCCCTGCTAATCGGTTTTTCAAACTAACGTTCCAAGAGACTCATTAGTTTAGAATAGAGAAGCTAATAGAGACTATAGAGTTTGTTATAGCAGTTCTTAATCATATGAATAACATATTTTCTTCAGAACTTGCTCACTGCTTACTACTTTAGATCAAATTAGAATACAATAAGCTACATACAAATATCCCGTAAAAAAAAACAACCAGTTCTCAAACTAGTTCCACGTTATCTTCGACAAACCCACATCTTCGCAACGATTGATGTTGATATGTTGATGTGTTAATTGATTGATTTGAATTTCCTTTGATCAATAACAACAAACAAAGCCAGTTATTATTTGAAGCTAGAATAATGTCGAGGAAAATTTGATGGTTTGGGTAAAGCTACAAAATTCTTATAACTCGTATTAATTGTGAAGAAAAAGGAAATGTATGAACGTACAACTGCCTAGTGACCTGCATTAGAATTCAACAATATGCTCATTAACATTAAAAGTGCTCCTCCTTAACAATTAAACGTGAAACCATACCTGTTGTGCTGCCCCTGTTTCCCTTTCAATCTTTCCCAGTGATCTTACGCCTTTATAAAATGGGAACAAAACTTCCACCCAGTAAAATATACATACAAATTATAACCCTCGTTGCGTAAGTTTCATCCCGCATTGCTCGGGACCGCGTCGGTTCAAAACTGGGACAATAAAGCACTTCCAGCCCAAAATACCGCCACACAAACGAACGGCCTCAAACCGTCATTAAATACCACCGCTTGGCGCCTTGTGTGCATCAAGACACAACAGCAACAGCAAACCTTAAAACGCATATCATTCAAATCGACTTTTCCAGTCACGCCCAAAAACACCGAAAGCGCAAATGACGGATAGCTGATGATGCCGGCAATGCCGCACCGGAAGTGAACGAGTTTTGTTTGTTTTACGCTTACGGAAATGAATAAGAAATACATGCACACCGTTTACTAAACTGCACCGCAAGGGAACCAACCGATCTGGAATGGGGGAAACAATAAAAATACAACAAAATAATTATATGTTTATGGTTAGCCGATACAATATGTGTGCTGCTAATGATAATTAAGTTGATCTATCCTCTTGGCTACAGTTCACCCGTTTATCGTCTTTTTTCCATTATTATTATACATTTTATCCTTGCCCTACTGGCCTTTAGTGTGTTTATGTGTGTGTGTGTGTTTACCAGAGTGCAGTTTTTGTTGTTCTTTCTGCTTGCCGGTTTGGACAACGTTCCAAAATTGAAACTATTTCAGACCGCATAGAGCAGCGACCGGGCAGTAGTTTGGATTCCGGAAGGATACATCTGCGGTGGCACCGGTAATGCCAGAGCACTATCGAAGGCTGGAGGTGGGAAAGTTTGTCCAGAGCTCCCGAATACGGCTACCGACTTCCTGTTGGCACATTCCCACACATACACACACACACACACTCACCGTACAAAGTGCATCATTTAGTTGCACAGCGATTGTTTTCGTAGGGTAGATTTTATAGTTTTGGTACACTGCACCGAAAGACCCGAAGCTGGATCGACGGCAATGCAGCAAATGCAGCATGCCTAGCACAAAAAGGGAATAATTAAAATTGAAAACTCAAGACATTGTTTCATCAACAGAAAAGTTTGTGCAATGTGGCAAAGTATGTATAATGTAGTCGTTGCGTTTGGTAGCTGGGTTACAATACTATCGAGCGTTTTGTCTTGTGTGTTTTATGTAAAGTTTCTCAGAAAACGACATTTTAAAGTAGATTTTAGTTGCTTTAACTGTTAATGCTTGTATTATTCAATATCGATACAAAAAAAGCATAAAAATATTACAAACAAATTATCTTTTTACGAGAATTTGAAAAATACAATAGACCAAAAAACTTTAACAAAACAGAACGAGAACATAAAAGATGAAAACATGTAAAAACAAAATAAAATCATGCACAACTAAAATAACAAACTATGCCAAGCAATGTAAAAATTACTGAAAATGTATGAAACTTGTAAAAAAAACTAAATACAAATAAAACAAACAATAACATAAAATGCACTTCCACGAATTCGAGAAGAAAAGGAAGCAAAACCCAAAACAAATGACTTTAAAATTACATAATATAATAAACATCATAAAATGTATCCAAACTTTGAATAAAAACATAAAAAACTAAACAGAGGATGTCAATAGCAAAAATGATGATAATAATAGTTTCAATGTTGACAATTTAACATTTCAATAACACTTCATACAAATTTAATCAAACCCAAACGTCTTCACGTTCATGAAAACCGATAAATACACATTCACCCACAAACCATATAAAATAACAAAACGATAACAAAAATTCTACATAAAAATGAACAAATAAAATGTTACGCAAAACATGCGATTAGGAGGATGTGTTGGTGTCACAACAGGAAACATAAAAATAAGAAAAGCTGATAATAAAAATAGCACACTACGGCACAATAAAAAAAGAGTTTTGTATTTCTTTATAAAATTTTACCAACTTTGATTTCAGAAAACGAGAAATCTGATTCAACAGTACAAAACAATATCGAAAATTTTCGGATTTTCAAAACAAAAGCATATTAATAAAATAAAACTAAATAGACAGAAATCAATGTGCCATAAGGAATGCTATTTCAGACAGAAAGCTAACAACCTTTCTGCTGCTAAAATATTTATTTTACTCGGGTCACCTTTTTCCCAACCAAAACCAAAGCTCATTTCCTCAACTGGCCTCCCATTACGTGCAGACAAATAAGTTAACAAGCCCACATTGGGTACAGATGTGCTATTTCATTGCAGAAGAAATTATTAATCGTGCCCACTCACAATGAGGAAGAGTTTTTTGTTTTTTTTTTCTTCTATAGTTTGATTTTCATCCCTTTTTCCTATGCGTGGAACTGTGAGTTAAGGTTTGTGTATGTAAGTACGAAGCGACAGGCATTACCTACAAAAGGAAAACAAAATCATGCTCTACCGTCTGAAATAACTGTTCTTATCGGAAACGTAACAAAACTTACCATTCCTAATCGTGCCCGGCACTCGGTAGAAGCAGTAGAGGAAACGACGGATAGGCAAAGCTGTGATGAAGGATGCAAAATGTTATTCAACTTGGAAGGCGAGATGATGATGCCGTATACACACTCGCAACATGCACACCAGCACCCGTTTAGGGGCGTCCAACGCGCGATATGGCCTCCGTAGGTGGCATGGTCCGTTGGTGATGACCAAACACGGTTGGGGAGTTCCCAGAGCGGTTTGCGGGGGAAGTTCCCGCTTATCTATCTGTTGCACAGTCTCCCGAGCACAGCGAAACCCGACTAGGCTCTCTGTGGCAACAACATGTAATCGTTCAAACTTTGACCGGATCGTTAGAGGGTTTCAGGGCTCGTACGACAAACGAAATTTTTCCTGTTCTTGGCTCGTCCGGGTCGTCCACCCTCTGTTCCTTCGCTTCGCAATGGTGTGTGTGGGAAAAAAAGCTTCATCCCACACACTAAATTGAACGGTGGCATAACTTTACCACCGGGTCCGGTACAGTGCCGAACAAATGGAAAATGTTTGTAGCAGCCAGTCCCGGCTGGCCACAAGGTAAAAGCCCTTTCCGAGCGCTAGGCTGTGCGTGTGTGCGTGAACAGCAGTGTGAGCGAACAGTTTTCCTAATGTTTGCGAACTTCCACACCCGGGACTGATGGTTGAATCGCGGCTGCCCACTGAACCTCTGAAAGCCGATGAACACGATGGAACCTTCATTTTCTCGTTCATTTAATTTTCTCCCACCGGTAAACAACGCCAATGAATAGGCAAAGGCAAACGGGGCAAATGCGATGGGATGGAACACATACACACAAAAAAATCCATCCAGAAGCATTATTCAGCCGGGTTTTTTTTGTTCTCCATTTGCGGACAGAAAATGCGTCGATGGTTTTGCTGATGGGTGGTAGCTGATGATTTTGTGAGAGTGATTTTATTCTAAGATGTTTGATAATGTGAAGCAGCCATTGGTTTCCGGAAATGTTCATAACTATAATTTATGCTAAATAATTTATATATTTTTTACATTACATTATGATTTTTTTTAAACTTGATGGAGGCGCCCGGTGGTTTATTAATGATGACACCGTACTTCACGTGCTGAAGCTTATTTCGCTTTTACAAGCTTTTGTTTTGAAGAAGAAAACACAAAAATAAGACGAAGAAGAACTTTTCCCTATAGTTCCACAGATAGTTCTATTCTGATTCTAGTTATTACACCAATCCTCTTGTCCCAAGTCACAATCTTCTCCAATGTTTATTTTCTTCTGCTACATTGTGTTTTACTAAGCTCACCTAAACGGTCATGGATGGGTCCGTACGGTGCCGTGATTAAGTGCGTCTCCAAGGGACGGCAACAATTAGCTGCCGGCCATTCGGAGCGATTGCATGTTCTGTTGGACATGTTAGTTTACCCTTTTTTGTTTTTGCTTACAGCTCTACGATGTTGTGAGCAAACCACTGCTCGAGGCGTACAAAGCTGGGTTGGACTGATGGTTCTGGAAATTGGCAAGCTTTTGTAGCATTCAAACTAGAACAAATACAAAGTTACAATGTAGAAAAGTAAATACTGATTTTTTTTCTTAAAAATATTGTGATTTGATTTGCCATGTTTGGGATTTAAATAAATCATAATTATGCAAATACATAGAAATTATTGGTAGCATTTTATCAACATTTCGGTTTTCATCCCATCATTTATGTGTAATAAATAACATAAGCAAAAAACGCTAATTATAAGTTTTTACACAGATTTATGACAACGTATTGATGTACTTATGAAGCCATATTAATGCTTCGGTGCATTGAAAAGCACCAAAATATTTAGTTTCTTCATTTAAAAACCAAAAACTGAGAAAGCTTCGAATAACGATCAAATCATTAATAACCCTTAGAAAATTCAAGAAAAATAATTTGATGAAGTAATTAATATAAAGGCACTGGACATACAAATAATGAACAGAGTAATATCCAGACTTTTCTTTCTGGATTTTTCTAAATATTAGTTATGCAAAATGGAAATAGAAGGGGACTAGGATAGATACTTATGTAAAGTACAAGAAACTGGAATATTTTCAGTTTTTCGCTTTAAAAAAGTAGGGAGATGTGGGAATGTAGCGGAAAACCATTAAAAGAAAAGTGGAAAGACGATGACGTAGATCACCAAATTTATGCGAGAAGCGCTAATAGAAATTAAAAAGAAGTAGGAAACAATAGGCAAATGGGAGCTTTGGAACTTGGTGAATCAAGAAAAAAAGAAGAAATATTTAGTAAACATACGATAGTCTTTCCTGTTCACATTCAAAATTTTACTTTAACATTTTGCTAAATGCTGTACGAAACGTCTTGAAGGGAATTGATTTCATGAATGAATTAATTCATTAGAGCATCCTTCAGGAACAAACATTGAACTTAATTATTTTAAAATATTTTTGCTATAATATTTGCATGTATTAAACTATGTAAGATATAATTATATGCTGAAATTACGCAGTAAGTCACCAAATTAAAAACTTAAAAGTTCATTTTTATGATTTTCAATAAGAATGTACGATCAAAGAACAATTATTCAGTGTATTTGTAGGTTAGGTTAATTAGCAAAGATTGAACTATACATTGAACTGTACTTATACATTGCATGCACTGTAGGCAATTTATTAAAATTTCAAATAAATTTCTACTACTACTACTGCTCAGACTGCTGACACTTCGTATAAAATAAAATAAAATCCATCATCAATAAAAAGCCTTCGAACAATTAATTTTTTTTTCTAAAAACATATTTTGTTTGAACTGAACTGTGTTGCGAACTGAATGTTTATCGAAATATTAAAAGCATCATAGCTATTTGCAAATGACGATTAACACATTATCTCCCATTTCTTAGAAACAATAAGATTATCCTGGAAAAGAAATCCAGGAAAAGGTAACATTGTATTTGTACACTTACAAGAATCATCCCTCATCCCCGATCAAGGTAACATCCAGTCATTAACAAAGGCTGAAAACCCATACCACCCAAGAAGGAAGACGCAATGCAAACGAATTAATCTCAAACAGGCGCCACTTCCCGAAATTCCAACCTCACCCCAGAATTCTTTCATGCTTCCGTCCGTGCCCCCGTTCCCATGTTTAAATTCGCAACAGAACCTGGGTAATTAAAAATGAAATGACATCATACTTACTGCTACCTTTATCCAATTATTGTGTTGCTTATTTCTTTCATTATTCGTTGGTTTACACACAATTCTACGGGACGGGATTTTTCATATCTGAAGTTTGATTTGTTTTATTAATTTCTCTCTCCCACTTTGCTTCTTCTTCATCATGTCTTTCGTTGCTTTCCATTTCGTTTCATTCATTTTGCCAGTGTTTCTTTCCCTTAGTTTACCGTATCATGTCGTCGCTTACATCACTATACAAAGTGTTACTTTAATACGAGTACATTTTTGTTTGCGTGTTTTTGTGTGTGTGTGTTTTTTTTAATGACTATAACGATTTTTTTCCATACTGTCTCCAAGCTGCTTTCCCGCATGTCTGTCAATTGGTGTGTATGAGCGTGTATTATGTGGTGTGGCTTAGAAATGTACGAGTTCGTTCGTATTTACTATAATAACATCTCTCCGTCGATTATGTTGCTAAACGGTGTAAAAAAATGTTCACTCCCCTTTCCGCACTACCATCACACATGTCCCATTCTTCCAGTCCTAGCGAAGTGATCTCTCCGAAGTTACCCGATTACGAACTATACGCCCGCCGTACATCCGCGGCTGTCAAATGGAAACTAAAACCCTTTCTCCCGAGATGCTCACGTTCGCTGCGTTCAGTGCTAGAAAAGATGGTTCTCTTTTCTTACTACTTGCTTCAATTCACATTAACGAACGCAAAACGGTGCGAAAAAACGATTAAACGGTAAAACATCGAACAAAAACCGCGTTTACCTCGGGTATCATAATTGCAACTTTCGTTAATTTTCACACATCTTCACTTTTGATTCTTCTTGGTTTGAAGAGAGAGAGAGCAAAAAAACACACTCAAAAAACAGTCCATTGCTGGTTGAGCCACTGCATAACATTTCCTGCATGTTCCTTCCACTTGCGTTTAATTGTTGTTCTTGCTGTGTAACATCGCGCTCGCCCACGCTCTCGCTTACCTGTCTGCCTATCAGTATACGTTAAAAAAGTTTATGTACATAATATTTACAAACTAACTGAGAAGTTTCCTCCGCTGGAAATGTTTACATACACACACATATCGGAAACGGTTGTACTGTTTGATTTGTAATAGCCCTATACGCTCGTTTAATTTGACATGTGACTATGAAATTAAAGGAAATGTTGGAATATACATATATTAGTCTGTATCTCTTTTTGTTTGCGTAGCAATTGAAAAGAAAAAAAACACATACGTTTAAGTAACGAGAGATTGCTTCGAATGCGTACTCTGACTTCCCCGAGTACGACTTCCCCATCATCCGTCCCATGTTTTGATAGATAAATTAAAAATTGACTAGAAAGTAAAATGCGCATAATGCATCGGGTTGGTGAAAATCCTGAACCGAAGATAAGGTATGTACGTCCGTTCTAAACCTAGCGATGAACGAGTTCCTCGCGATATGACTCATCGTACGGGTGGACGAGTAAGCCCACCCCTTCAGGGTTGCCATCAATAATTCTGAATCTCCGTTCCGTACTTTACTCCCCCTGGCTGGTGGAACGGGCTAGCAACTAGCGTCCCAAATCTTAACAAACAACGATGCAGTTAATACTAACTTGTGTGAGCCGTAGATACTAGTGGTGAGTTTGGTGAGTAGATTCTCGTTTGTTTTTTTTTTACTTCACGAAGGAGCTTGCTAGTGCATGTGTACGTTTGCTAGGTGTAAAACGGTGTAAAGGTGTGTACGGGTGTGTGCGTGTGTGTGTGTGCAAATTCTATCCCTCTCGCCCACTTAGGTGTCGGCCATATTTTTGGGCACTTCGTATATGTGGTGCGCGTACTGGGGCGAATAGATCGTGGATGATTGGGTTTGGGCCGATACGCCCGACACGGTCGAACCGGTCGCCGACAGTGCCGACGACGATGTCGATGAGGAGGTGGTCGACGAGGAGGTGCTCAGTGTACCCTTGGGCGTTTGGGGCAGCGGTGGCTGCTGATGGTGATGATGGTGCTGGTGAAGATGTTGGGGCTGAGGCTGTCCACCGTAGCCACCGGTTACGGCTACGATCGAGTTCGGTGCCGACTGCTGAAGCTGCTGCTGCTGTTGCAGTGTAGCTGTCGTCACCGTACCATGTCCACCAGAAGCGGAAGCGGCACTGTGAGACTGATAGTGCGGATACGGCAGCGTGTACTGTCCACCGAACGGATGCTGATAGTTCCTGTACGCTGGGTGGTAGTTGTATGTGTAGATGTTACAGTGCGGCTGATGGTACTCCACCTCCCCCAGTGACTTCTGCACCTCGACGTCCTTTTCTTCGTGCAGCGTGGCCCGCTTATTGCTTCCGCCCCAGCCCATCCGCCGGAGCACGTCCAGGATGCGATGTCGCAGCCGGTACACTATCAGCACCAGTGTCGTGACGCTCGCTGCCGATGCCACGATGATGGCACCGAATATGGCACGCTCCTTCGACTGCAGATGCTGGCAGCCGAGCAGATCCGCCGTCAGCTCGCGCAGCAACTCCCCGTGAAGCCGGTCCGGACCGTTGCAAACAATTTGGACGTCCTCTTCCGTGTCGGGGTTTTGACGCTGCAGCAAGTTCCGCAACCACAGCACATTGCAATCGCAAACGAGCGGGTTTTCCGTCAGATCAAACTCCACCAAATGCTTCCACGGGAGCAGTTCCTCGTGGAACGTTGCGATCTTGTTGTCACGCAGCGATACCTTCCGGATGTGGGGCAGTCCGGCAAAGGAGCCCTCGTCCAACTCCTGCAACTCCTTGTTGGATGCAATCGTAATCGATTCCAGGTTTGGGTTGGCCGAAAATGCCCCCGATTGAATCTGCCGAAGGTTTAGCGCACCGGAGATATCGATCGATTTGAGGTTGGAAAGTCCAAAGAACGCTCCCTCGGGGATAACTTCAAAGTCGTTCTGTCCGATGGTGAGATCTTCAAGGCGCTTCAACCCACTCAGCTGTACGGTGGGAACCTTCAGCAGATGGTTGTCCGAGATGTCCAGCGAGCGGATGTTCTCAAGTCCTCGGAACGTTTCACTGGTGATGTTAACCAACATGGAACCGTGGATGTCCAGCCGGCGTAACTGCGTAAGTCCTTCGAAAGCACCCGGCAACACGCGGAACAGGGAGTTAGTGCCGAGATACAGCTCCGCCAATCCCTTGAGCGGTGTTAGCGAAAGCGTTGGTATCGTGCTGATGGAGTTGTCATCCAAGTAGAGCACCCTCAGATTAGCCAACCCATCGAAAGCGCTCGCGTGCAGGGTGGCAATACGGTTCTGCCCCAAGTTCAGTTCCTCCAGCTTCGGAAGCGCTTTAAACATCTCGCTCCCAATTTCATCAATAAAGTTGCCGCGGAGATTCAACACCCGCAGCTCGTCCAGTCCCCCGAATGTGCGGTTCGTAATAGCTCCAAGCTTGTTGTTGTTCAGATGCAGCTGAAGCAGCTTCTTCTGGTACATGAAGATCCGCTCAGGGATGCTGAGCAGATGGTTATAGCTCAGATCCAGCATCGTCAGCTCGGTGTAGAACTGTATCGACGAGTCGATCGATTTGATGCGATTGAACTTTATCACCAACCGGCCGATCGATGGATTGAGCGCTATCGGCAACACATCCAGCTCGCCTTCGCCGCACGTCACGTGCAGCTTCTCATCGTCACAGACGCACCGGTTGGGACAGTACGAAACCGCACCAACGGTCGCCACCACCAGCACCAAAAGTCCTACCAGTTGGCTCTTCATTATCGGTCACAAAACTGTTCACTCCTTTCCCTTCGGAAACACCGTCACAAGTGGACCGCACGCGTATGCATAAGGACCCCACTTCTTCACGTCACGTCACAGCTTTCTCAAATGTGGACACCAAATTTTAGAACACTCAAAGCAGCGAAAGCCAATCAACGGCTTAGGCTCCAAAGTTATGGGCCCACGTCACGACACAAGACTCACGCACTCATAGAACAAACACACAGACACGGGTGCGCTTTTGCACGGGAAGGCACTTTTTTCGTGTATCTTGGCGTAAAATATTCAACCGTAATGTCACCCCAGCACTTAAGGGCGAAACAGCGCGTACGGCACAGGTTTTTTGTGAACTTTCCTTGATATGTTTCTGTCAGTCGCCTGGAGGTTTCGTGCTGACAACAGTTTCCGCAGATGATAAGACCGGTGCCCCCTTAATTTCCAGTCTCAATTCACACCGGGCTCGACACAATTTTAGCGTTTGTTCCGTAGAGACGTGCACACAAACCGGCCTCCTATATCTCTCCCTCTTATGCTTGTCGACGGCTAGCAAATTCACAAAATCCTTCAGGGTCGATAACGTACACCAACGTAAACTCCGATAAGATAACACGGCTTGGGGGTTTGGGGAGCGAACTTTTTTTTTATTTGCTTTTCACGAAACGGATCAAAAATTTCCAGTCTTAACGATGACTTTGTTCACGTACACCTCGAACTAGCAGGCGCAATGATTTATGATATAGTTTTCCGACTTTCCGCACACTACGGCGCTGCGTTGGTAATACGATTTTAATAGTCGTTCCCGATTTGGAGCGTCTGGAAAAAGAGTGCGCCTTTGACGAAGTTTTGTAGCAAAGATTTTCCCGCGACCGAGCGCCGACACTTTCCCGTTCGGATGATATATTTTGACTGCGGGTCACTCAATAAAATACGCTTGCTTTTATCGGTTTCCTGCTTCGTAACCGAGCCGGCCGTTTTGATGCGTGCGGAGAGCGCGTGAGATTTTCCTCCCAATTGATTGCTCAGCAGAGCGCTCACGCTCAGCGGCAGCATCCCGGAGAAGCAACGTTGAAAGAGCACCGCAGTCACTCACTGACCAAAAGAGCAGACAGCATAACAATGTTGCTCTCGTTTTATGCTGCCAGCATAAAACTCGCGTTTGTTGCGTGCATCCAGCGCGGTGCAATGTATGCAAAGAGAATGTGTAAACAAAACCCACTCACCTGCTCCGGTGAGCATTATAAGGGCAGGATCTCAATTCTCCGAATTTCCGTTTGTTTGAATTCGCTCTTTCTCTTGAGTGCCTCTGTTTATGCTGCTTGCTCAGAGACATTTTTCCGAAAATTTCTGCCGCGCTCTTCAAAAAAGGGAAAACCCAACACACCAAACGGTGGGCAGAACCTAAATTTAGGCTCACCGCTAAGACGAGCAGTGTACGTCGTGGAAAACGGAACGTTCCTCACTGCTGTCGCCGTGACATTGGCTGTAAATCCCTTAAAAATAGCTGTGAACCTGAAGCGAGACGACAACACCAGCAAGGCGATTATTAATTCCCGCTTTACGGGGGTTTCGCGCGCCCCGAAAAACTTCAAGGGTGTCGTGTTCGTGGCGTGGAATTTTCCAAGAATTTTTCCAAACACAACAAACCGCGAAGCGCCACTTTTCGCCTCAGACACAAAGAACATTTGCCGCGATTTGAAGCGGCTCGTCGTCTGTGTGTGTGTGTGCGTGTGTGTGTTAAAAGGTGGTGCCGCCTTGAACCGGGTGCTCCGGAACATGGTCGGCAGTCGGCTAAACGTCTTGCCAGTGCACCGACACGCTAGCTAATGTGGCTGGACGGGAGTGAATTATGTGAAAATGATGGTACCGTCTCGGGAATGTGTCGTCTGGGAGCGCGTCCAACATTCCCATGCACGATCGTGCATTTTTGCTCATGCATGTGTTCCCTTTTGCTGTTCCAGCCTCACCGAAGCATATCGCGAATCTTGATCGGTATTGCCCTTGCTGCACCGGGCGAACCAGACCAGACCAGCCGAAAACAAATAAAGCGTCGATCAGGAAGAAATATTATTCCCATGCGCATTGATTAATGGTCATCGGGTGCTCCCGGGCAATACGTGGAAAACTTTTGGTCGGAAAAATTGATTCCGTCTCCGACCGTGGCCGATGCGCTCGCCGTGTGGGATAAGGAAGTCCATTTTTGCAATCAAGACAAACTCACACACATGCACACACACACACACGGTTTCGGAGGCATGATATAAATTGGAATGAGAAAAATTGCAAGGCAAAAGAAAAGACTGTACGTAGAAATTGGAAATTGGAATACAACTTTCAGGTTTGCGGCAGACTCATGAAAAATTGCGTCTAGAAAATGAATCACTTCCAGGCATGTCGATATTTTTATATGCTCATGTTTTCTTTTCTTTTCAACTCTGGACGTTCTAATGAATGTCGTTTATGAGATATATTTTATATAATTTAGGGACATTAAATGGAAAATTTTTCTTCACATGCCTTTAGGTTATTACCTTGGTATGCTGGTAGGAAAAAAACATATGATTTATCGCTTCGTGAAAAGCAAGAAAAGTTCATTTCTTTTAAATAATTTTTGATTATCTTTTTTCGTACTTTCTATTTATTTTGTACAAGTTTGTAAACAAATATGGAACGGAGATGAGCTTCCATCATATTCCTCTTCTATGGCACTACAACCTCGAGAGGTCTTCGCATTTCTGACTTCCGTGGTTTAATTTTACCCGCAACAAGATGGTACGTCCTGCGAACGGGGGAACGGTCCGAATGGGATTCGATCTCCAGTACTGCCGTATCTAGACTGGCATCGATGCTTGGCTCCCGAGCCTGTTTTAGAATATCCTCAGCAGCATTTTCCATTATTTATCTTATTACTAGCAAGTAAAATAGATAATTCCTCTCTTGACTTCTTCTTTGGCCTAACGACCTACTTGGTCATGCCTGCCATTTTTGGCTTACGAGACTTATGGATACCACGTAGTTGGATAGTCAGT
>KB663611.1:949037-969037 GCA_000349025.1 Anopheles minimus | reverse complement strand
GGTTGCTGGTCAGATCTTCCGGAGTCGGGTTTCTGGTCAGATCGGCGTCGGGTTGTTTATTAAACAAACGTCAGTAGGCCTGAATGCTGATGCGGCGAATGTGTCGTTCTTCACACGTTCGAGGTAGCATCAGGTTAATCCGCAGTTATCCGGAATGCTGAGCTGAGTGTTTATATTATTACATTGTTGCCTATGGTAACTCGCGCTTTCAATCACCGTACCGGGGTTTCGAATGCAAAACGGGTTGAAAGTGCACGCCCAGTGCCTTTTGATGGCCAATTTGAATGGGCTCGATTGTGGGTATGGTAGGTGATGATGGTTGATAGTTGGTTGTGAATTTTAAAGCAGACTGCTTTGAGGCACTTCATCAGAATTGTGTTTTATGTAATGCAAGAGTTTTGTCTTTAAGTTTGCAATGTATTACAAAAATTTATATTCGAGGACTTGCTCTTTTGTTTTTAACTTCAGTTTTTAACGTATTTTGTAATTGGACCTCCAGTCGTTGTGACCAATCTATGACTCTGAACGTTGTGACCAATCTATCAGTTACTCTGAACGTTGTGACCAATCTATTAGAGACTATCAGAGCGATCCAGATGGGTACTGTTTAGTCAAATATGGGAGTTGGAAGACACTAGATATCACGTTAGTTGTCGTAATACTGGATGTATCTTTTGAACGTTTGAAAAGTTTTAGGAAAGTCGAGATTCATGCAACGCAGATGGTGACAGGACTTGATATCTTTTAGAGACATCTCACGTACTTGATAGGGGAATCATGACCATGTCCAGAGAGTCCAGATGTGTGAGATAAGTCTACGCACTTTTGTAAAGGTCCACCACCAATATTCTTCGACGCATATTCGAGCAATTCAACAGAACTTTCCATCCGTTGCAACTCACGCAGTATCGTAGAATTGATCAAAACTGTTATGTCCCTTCTGAAGCAGCGAAAGGGAAGATACTGAAGAGTGTCCTCACTAAAGGTCTAGTTTCTTAGTAATAAACTTTTACCAATCTATCTTCTGGAGTACTTGTTATAGCCATTACTTTACCTACTTGGCTGGAGGCTCATTAGCTCAAACATCAAGCTCAAACTTTTATGTCTATTCCACTTTTTCTTCTATGGCACTACAACCTCGAGAAGCCATGTGCTGCCATCTGCGATTTCCAAGACATGAATTGAGTTACAGGATATTCATTTCTGCGTAGGGAAAACAACGATCCGGATGGGATCCACTATCTCCTCAGCCACCAATTTAACTACTCAGAGTCTATTCGACTACACTGAATAAAACAGCCAGGTTTGTAATCTTGGACTAGTTGTAAAGGTAAGAGGTAATCCTGGATTCTATTAAAAGTGTTCACGGTGACAAATAGACGTTCCAGGTTTTTAGCTGGAATGACCTAGCAAATTGGTACGCAAAGAGGAGAGAGTCCAGTAGCTGATGGAAGAGGTATCATGCCTTGACACTAGAAATAGTCATGAGTTGATTGCCTGATTATTTTTCTAATATCCTTATATCAACATGATCACAACAGAAAAGGAAGAATGACTGACAAATCTGATCTACCATATGTTTAGTAACAGAAGCTATTGCAGCAAAAAAATACGGAGCAGTACAAGTCATGAGGAATTAAAGACGGATTCCTATTGAACACGCACAATACATCGAAACCTAGTCGTTTATTTGCTTATAGTACGAGTGAGCAGGGAGTTCAAGACTTCAATATGTACTAAATAATAATTTATCCCTATCTGCACAGATTATTCAGTAATGTTTGGCAAAAGCTCATCAAAATGTTTCACAATAAGCATCTGAAGTTCACCAGAACTTAATGCTCTTGAAATGAATTGTAGATCCCTTCGAAGATGTTCCACCAAAGAATTTCAGATAAACTCATTCCCATGTATGTAACAAATTATTAGTACACCTAACAAGTTTAATAATATTCAAAACGTATTGAAGGTCTGATATAACAATCAACTTGGGAAGCTCCATTAATACTTTCGTACATTTCATCCTTACCTAACCGTACACTACATTCTACAAAAATTTTGATTCAATAAACCAGACGATATTTGCCATTATTTTGCTCAAACACTATACGGTCCCATCTGGTTGCGCAATCAAAACGTTCCCTAAGAACAAACAACCAAAGGACTGTGATTCTAGTACTATGAGAAGGCCCTTTAGATACAATGTTAACACATTTCAACATTCAAAGAGAGTTTTTTAAAAATGAAAAATGAACGTTTATTTTTCTGTCTGTGGCGCTATAAGGTTTCTGAGAAGCTTTTCGATTTTAAGAACTTAAAAGTGCTTCGATCTAAAAATGCTCATGCGATAGAAGATTCAATGAACATTCACTTCTTGACCGGCACTATTGATTGTGTCTTTTTTTCCTAATATCAAGGTCTTGTTTCGATCATACGGCGCAAAAAATGTTCGTCCATCAAATCAATCGTTTCGTTTTTCTTACGCTTTACTAAAGCCAAAGCTTTTCATTAATTTGTACCATTTGTGTGTGTTTTTTTTGCAGAGCCTATTTTTGTCTCGTTGCAAGAATGTTCCGAATGGTGCTTTATTTACAAAGAATTCTCATCAACCCAGCAAGCTTCAAAGGAACAGCAACTGACGCCTTGTTCAACCTCTTTTTCAACAACAAAACTCCACAGTATGTTGGAAAGTAAAGATCTAGGGGGGGGAAAACATGCCGAATGTTCGGCTAGAATCTGTCCACATTTCTTCAGTGACAGTAACCCTAACGGGAAGTGTCGTAAAAACAACGGCATCCAAAACCCCGTCTCGTCAGCCAGTTGGTAAAGATATCTGGACCCATTCGTACCAAACAGTTCATCCTTTTTTTTGTTTTTGTTGGGTAATTTCGTTTGTTTTTTTTTCTTCACCCGATTCGGGTTTATCGTCCTACTCGAAGCCCATCGTCACCTTCTGAATGTCCTTAAAGAAATTCACGCACACGGGAACAGCAAACGATGACGACTGATTGACTGAATGGTCAAATCGAAGGATTTACGTGGGATTGACGTGGCAACGCTTACTGCCGATGAAACCCAAACCCAACAAAAAGAAGAAAAGGACATCGCCTTTGTTTTAACGTCATTGAGCGTCCCGTGTCCCAATCGGGCACAGGTTTACCGCTTCTTGAATGGGATTTTATTTCGGTACAGGTTGTACGCATTCAGTTTCCGTTAAGAAAAAACACACAAATGTGTCGTTTGCTTTTTGTTTGCGTTTGGTCATTTTTCTCATTTTCATCTAAACGAATCATTCCGTCCCATCAAACGCAACGAGAATGGCGTTCCCGTCTGGAAAAAGGATCGTTCGGCGGACGGTACGGGCCTGAGAACCACAACAGCTGGCCCGGCAAGGGTTTTCGGGTTTTGGGCCTCCAAAATGTTTGGGTAGCCGTTGGAGGTGATTTTTCTGCCTTTGCTGTGGCCAGATTCTTCCGGTGGTGGAAGATTGGATCATTCGAAAGTGAGAGTCCGACAACACGGCAAACCGTACGGTTCGCTACTGAAGCGTAGTGAAGGAACGGTAGATTTTAGCTTCTTTATTTTTATTTTTTTTTTAAGGTAGAACCCGCCCTACAGGAAAGGAGTAAGCAAAGGATATTACCGGTGTCGGGCGAGCGTCAGACGGTTGGCGTTTAGTTTTGGTCCTGTTTTTCCCGAGTTTCGTGATTTTCATTTATGATAATCAACCCGAATCAGGATCAAACAACCGTTCAATATCGTGGGATCGGTAGCATGGCCGATAGCAACGGGATTCACTCCAGAGCACGATGTGTTCCTATTTTTTCCTCGACTACTCCCACGTGACAGGTGCGTTTCCTCGAGCGCGGCTTCCGGAACACGATTTATGATGGAAGCGATTAGTTTCGATGCTCGTCACTTGTCGGACAGTGATTGGAATAATAATGGGGGCCGTTTCGGAAGCGAACTCGCTAAACCAGTGGTGTGGCTCACTTTGTTTGTTTGTTTGTTTGGTTGCTTGCTTGTTTGCCGCACGTCATCGGATCCTCACACACTATACCTGGCACGAAGTTCCAACCAAACGATGTGGAGGACTCAATTTTTTTCTATATCCTTTCCCTCCCAACTAGCCCCTTTTTTCCAGGCGGCCATTTTCACTACACACCAACCAAATGAACCATCATTCGAAATCGTGTCCATGGATGTGATTGGAGTAGGAAAAAATAAAAAAACGATGCACCCGCTCGTTAGGATTCAGTTCAAGTGGAAGCTTTTGCATGGTATGAATGGTACCAGCAACGGCCGTTCCGTACCGATGGTCCGGACGTGCAATCTCGTCTCTTCACTCACCTGTGCAAAACCTGCCCCGATTATGATCGCTGAATTGAACGAGGACGATACAATTATTGACGCATCAAGTCTTCGCCTTCGCTGAATGGGAACACACCCCACCATCGGTGTGTGTATGCGATTTAAATGGACGCTCGTTTAGTGGACGCTTAGTGGTTTTGCAAATCGACTTTTCGAAAAGGCTTTTGACGGGGGCGGGCACCATACTGATGGCGTTAGTAAAAGCGGTGATAAATACGAGCTCTTAAATGGTGTACCATGAACAAAAAGAACGTCCACACAGGTTGATGTTGTGCTGTTATAAAAAATAAAAATATTTCATTTTATTATATTATATTATATAAATTTAAATTATAGATTTATGTTCGAAGAATATATATAAAATTCATGCTGTATTACCCATAAAAAATAGCTTTTTATATTGAGAAACATACAAGCGTCTTTTTTTATTAGGATAGGGAATTTCTTTTCCGCAGAAACTGTTTAGTAATATTTTTTAGTAATATACAGAATTGTTTGGGCATGATCTTCGTTATGTATTGCATTTTATGTTTTATTCATTATTGCATATTCTAAACAAAGTGCTCAGTTTAATGTCATTTATTTAAATTAATATATCACACAATGACTGTAGTTATGAACCTATGGATCACATTAGACATATATAAATGAACAAATGATAATTGTGCTATATGAATCCAGATAAAGAAGTAAAAATATAAATAAAGTAAAAAATATTGAAATTACAAGTTTTGTTCATAAAAGCATTATATAACTTTTATAATCTTTAGTAAATGATTCTTGATTAAGGAGCCGTTCAACTCATGAGTTGACTCTAGAACGATTCACGCGTTTTTGACCATTCAATCTACAAAGGAGCAGAAATCCACATAGATTCATGTCTCCTAGAAAAATAATGATTTAACCTATTTTTGTCTTACGATTCTTTCATTTTTTGCCTCATTATGACGGCTTTTAGGCGTTAAGACCGACATCACTCAGTAATCAAACTGAAAGAGCAGTTAACGAGAAGAATGAACTTTTGAAAAATAAAGCGATTTGTTATCAAATGAACTATGAGTTAACTTGGTTATTTTTTTATTTTTGAGGATTCACAAAAAGTTTCCAATGATTAATAAATCTACAGAATAGAGATTCCGAGCCACTCTTCCAATCAAACGTTTATTCATATTCAAGAATCAGATTTAACCAGCCGTAAAATTATTCGTTATTATTGCAGATGTACATAAAATATTCTTCTAATGCTAAGATAGTTCTATATTTTATGGTTAAAATGATTTCAACCTCTTTTTAACTAAATAGTAGACTGTTTATATAGTTTCTTAAATATTTAAGTATAAATTTTATTATTTCAAATAGATGGAGAACTATCACGCAAGCATTCCTTACAATTAGAAACTTAAACTTAATCTATAATGTAATTCACATTGGTTTGTACACAATTCCTTCTCCAAACCGTGAAAAGGCAACTTATCCCGGGTGTATAATATTTATGTTTATTGCTAGTAAGTTTACACATAGCATGAAATAATCTTTAAAAAATCTAACACACATGACTAACATATACGTGTTATTCCAAGGAAACATGGAACTTGAATCATCTAGTGGTTAACATTTAATCTAATTGTGAGTCAATATCAATATCCAATCTTTAACAATCCGCACCTCTTCAATAATTAATTTGTTACAACACAAACACTACCCACACTGTCAACAATGTAATCCTCCTTTCCCATCCTGGCGATTCCTTTCGAATCTAATTACTCATTAAGCCAGATGACCCACAGAAAAAAAAAACCAACGACAGCACACTTGTATTCCAAAATTTTGTAAACCACTTAACAGGAGAATAAACCGTGCCCGGTTGACCCCGCGCTAAATGCTGTACTAATTTAACCAGACCATCGGAACCACCGACCCGATCGATCCGTGTCCACCCGGCCCTGACCACTAGTGCCAATTAGTGTGCTATGATTATTGAACGCTATTTAACACCCTCATTCAAGTATTGACTTCCAAAAAAAAAGGCGCCGGTCGGTTGGCGTGCACCGAACATTGATACAATTTGTTAATTTTGCTTTTAATTACTCCGAACGGTCATAAAATTTACTCCCCCGAGAAAGTGTGCGGGCTGTCCATTTCGATTATGGGGAACCGGTGCCGGTGGGAACCTTGATGATCGCTTCGGTTCAGGCTTTTTTGACTGTGGCAGTGAGAGGACGGGGTAATACTATTTTCGAATAACATTCAACGGTTTTCGATGGAACACCGGTTCGGGGCTGAGCTGGAGATCCGGCGCCCGGAAAAAGTAATTATCCGGTGTAGCACCCGGGAAATATGCTACAATGTTTAACCATCGCAATCTTAACGGCCACCAAGGGTATCATAAAATGGCGCTATGATATCCATTTGTTTTTCCCTTAGTTTTCATTGCTGTTCCGAATTCTGAATCACGGTTCAACCCGGCGGCATTGGAAAAGAATTTGTACGGAGCAGGTGAAACTATTGCCATCACAATGGATTAATTCTCGATTAAGGGGTTTCACGAACAATTCGATTTTTGGATGCCTCTAATGGAAAGGAAATAAATAGTTGAGCAATAAAAAAATATTTTTGCTAAATTCTGAGATGCAATACGATTTTTTTTCCGCTGATGATGCACTGCCTACGGTGAAATGTAAATTTATCATTCCATTTCCCTTACAATGGGCGTGAAAAATGGAACATTCGTGGCATTCACCGTGGTACATGCTTCCCTAGCCAGGGGGCCATGCGTACCCGGTCATTCACACCAAGAAACCGGCAGCAAAGTACGAATTGGAAAAGCTCTTTTCGGGCGACAAGATTCGGCTGCAGCCCATCCGAATGCTGGACAAGCATCAACAAGCCAAACCGAAGGCGGGGATGCGCACGGCAACACGGAAAAAGCGGTGACTCCGAGACATTACAGTGACGTAGCTGCCAAGTTTCCCTACTTCCGGCTTTCGACTATGATTTATGGTTATTATGTATGAAAATTTATTACTTTGCTCCCCCAAGCATTGTCCCCACCGCAGCGAGACCACTGCACCCGTACACATTTCACTTCATGCACATCATTCGAAGCTTCCGGTGCGTCGTCTGGGTGACTTCTGCCCGTGGCGCTCGCTGCTCAACGTGACACAGCCACTTCCTGCCTGACTGGGCACCGGGTTCTGCTTCGCTTCGGAACTTGTTATCATCATTTCGGGGAGAGACGCTTACTTTTTGGACAGTGGATCGAAAGATTGTACCGCCGCTGATGTGTTACTGCTGCGAGAACCCCAACGGAAAAAGCTCCAACAAGGTTGGTAACGTTGGCAACACGGTTGCCACGAATCGATTAATCTTGATTAGACGTCGCTGACAGGCAAGAATCACATCTCACCGTGGCGAAAACAGCCGACCCGACATCTTCATTCCCGCTTTCCGTGTGTTTAACTTTTTGCCCGCTCCTGCCAGGTGGGAGGAGCAGGGGGGTGGGGTTATTGATGGGGTGGCAGACAGGTGGCAAGCGTGCAAAAGTTTCCGCCCGATACTATCTGCGGACGCACACAACTTTTCCCGGTACCTTTTCCCGGGCTGAAAGCGTATGTTTCACCCTAAAACACATTCGATGTATGTTGGCGTGCTTGCGCGGCTGCGAATGGTGGTCGACGGTTGTCCCAGCCCGTTTGGTAGTATTAATTATGGCAGACATGGGGACATACACGGTGGCTCATTTCCCGCGAAGTGAGAGATGTTATTAAAATTGTGTATTTGTTAGACGTTTGCGGGTTGGGTTTGCAACAAGACAAATCACCCGAATGGAGGGAAGTCTTACCGATGAGCACGACATGGCACGGCATTTTAGCGAACATGTTTCCTTTGCACCTGGAAAGATAGTGCTTTTGGGTTTCTCTTCACGTGCAGTGTACGGTTTCTTGGTAGAAATAATAAATTCAAAACACTTTATAGGTACTTGATTGGCGACGTATTTTGTTCATTTATGTTCTTTATTTTTATTAATAGCTCCTTGTTTTCACTGAATTTATCATCTACGGTCACACGTTTATCCGGATATGGTGGAGCACTAATGAATCTTATTTTTTAGTCAGCATTCACCCAAAGGAGAATTTTTCTGCTGAAAAGGGGAATGATTAGAGGAGAATTTGTATGTAGTTCTTTCGTGTAGAAAATTAACGCCATCAACAACTTAGTCATGGGTTTATGGAATATATGATTGAAATTCCCATTCGAACCTCTGGAAAAATCGGTGGGAATGTTGAGATCCACATGGAAACCAATCTCTTACTTATCTTATTAATAATATTATAATTAATAATAACTCGCCATTTGGCAGTGAAAAATCTGGGAAAATTCAGCAAAGTGTATCGTTGTTCCTTCTTGCCGTGAGAAATTTATCATCGAGTTTTCTTCCACCCCAAACCTTGCGATTTTCCAAAGTTTTACAAGTGTGTATTTTCGTTCTAAAGGTACACCATGACGGGGAAATTCTGATGAAATCCCTTACTAATCATCCTTTTTTCATAAAGAAAAGTCAAGCCGTTTTAAAAGCTTAAAAAGCTTATACTTCAACTTAATCTTGGGCACAAATCACACATGGCTGGGACACATTTTTTCTCCAAAACCGTGAAGTCTGCTAGTCATTCCGTCATCCAGAAGTGTGCTACGCTTTCTAGCTGGATGATATCGGTGTTACGTTCCAATAATGTCGTAATTAACAATAACGTTGATGTTGATATCTTCCAGAAGGTCTTGAATGAATCTCTTCCCACCATGTTTTCGGGACTCTTGAGAGAAACTGATCTTACTCTGTATCGTTTTCACAATTTTTCAACAATTTTTCAATTTTCATCACGTTATTCGTCCTTTTTATTACCAGGTCATCCATGTACAATTGTTATAAGCGAGGTAGAACATACGAACCACATGATCGAAAAAAAAAGAAAAAAGAAGAAAAATTCGCGTTGGACAAAAGTAAGAACTCACCCTGAGGTAGGCTACACGGAGGTCCCCTGTAGAACACGAAACCAAGAATCAGGGAAATTTCCTAAGCTTGGCACTGCCTCCAACAAGCAGGAATCTTGCAGAATCGTCCTCTACATAGAATCATGGAAGATCATCCTAATCGTACAATCCGATATCAAGCTGTTTAAGGGCGCCTAATCCGAAATGATTAGACCTAAGTTTAGACAGGCTTCAAGCAAACTTGGGGGAATATCTAAAACAATAGCCCAAAAACAGCCTTTATAACAATCGCGTCGCTAAAAGGCGCAAAAATATGTAGACTCTACTGCCGATCAGAGCCGTTTGTCATATAGTTACTGACATGCAAATTGAATGTAGTGCGCTTATATGGTCGTGAGGTAGTCTGAGCCTGTAAAAAAGAGTTCCTTTCGATATTGGATACCTAGGATACCGCGAAATTGTAACATACAATTTTATACTTCGTTTATATTGTATGTTAATAAAAACAAACGTGAGAAGATTATTGAACAAACAAATAAATTTCAAGATATACTTTAAATCTGAGTTGGAATCAAATTATTCAAAGCTGTTCGAAAAATTAGTCTGTTGGTCTATTCGTTATTTAGTTACAGTAGGAACAGGAATCGAAAAGCATTTTTGACATATTCTACAAGCAATTTAAATCAGAACTTAAACATTGTCCTACAATACAAAATACAACAAAACCATAAAAAGTATTTTTTTTTTTCCTGTAGCTACACGTTAGCCCTGAGCAAGTCTTGAGTCGAGGGAAAAGTTACTGTTCACTTAATTAGTCAGATAAAAGAATGATCCATTTATCATAAAAAAAAACACGGACAAGAAAATGAACCATATTGTGCATAAGAAAATGAAATCTCCTATTCATGAAAAACGACCAGTCCATACTGCTAAGTAAAACGCATCTGATAACAAATAAAAACGTTTGTTTCGTAATGCAGGTACAAAACGGTTTTCCTTCGTTTTCGTTTTTACTCAATTTCACCGGGCATTGAAATGGCTACAAGCATGCAAACGGCAGAGCACGGGACGGACATGAGCAAATCAAATGAAAGGATTGCAATCACAGTACGATCCTACAACTACTGATTGCACAATGAGTACCGAAGGGCCGTATGCTATTTGCTCATTTTATTTGCTTACGTTTGATGCTGGATTAAGACTGTGTAGCTCCAAACGGTTGTCGTTTTGTTTTCGTGTACAACCGGCACAACCGACTTGCTTAGCGCTCGTACCCGTTCGACTCGGGGTTCGGAAGCAAGTAAGTGCGCCCTCTGTTCGCAGAAGCTGTCTTCAATTTTCTTCTTCCATCGGCTCCTTATCGGACGACAAAGCGCCAACTTGAAATCAAGATTTTCAATTAAGGATGTGCCCGGAATGGTTAAGAATAAAGCAAATCGAATCGGGTAGCGTCCCTGTCGGTAAGATGGCGTAAATAGTGTACCCGAGGACAATTGTGTTCTCAGCATAAAACCCCCTCAACATCTTCGGAATGGTTCGCTTTGATAAAGTCAGCGAAACAACAACAACCGTTTTGCTTAGCCCTTTCGTGACCCCGGCAAGACCTCAACAAGGTGTCCCTGCTTTCGAGACGATGGGAAACGATTTAAATTAATTTACCATGGAGTTGGAAATTTTGATCAAATAGTGTCGGAATTTCATTCGTATGAATCGTGACTCCAGGTGATTCGATTGGCTTCCATTTTGAGGCGTTAAGTAAATGGCTTTTGCGCGTCCGTTTCTACCTTCGTCGGTGGAAAGTGAATCCACCGGGACAAGATAGAGACGAAACATCCAGCAAACAAAAAAAGGGTCCAATGTTTCGAGCCACCTCGTCTGGCGGAACGAACCAAAACGCACCGATACCGATCGTTCACGCCCGTTGAATTAACTTATTATTTGCCTCAACGTTCTGACCTCGGTTTCGGATGGGTTCGGTTTTCCCTGCCAGTCCCTGTTTCGCTCGCCGTCGATGGGTTTCGCTCGAGGAAAAACCCAACATTCGACACGGACGGGTGCTAAATTTAGGACAAATAATGAATCGGATTTAGGCACCGTGAAACGCGCGGATCACTGTAGTGTGCCGCAGGGACACGCTCCTGCCAAAGTCTGTTTGCTCGCAAAGCCGTGAAATGGTACACAATCGACCTTCGGCCGGATGGATGCTTTCCACTGTGTTTCGGCTCGGAAGAACGCTACTGAAGGTTATCTGTATGATTTTTGTAACAAAATATAAAGAACAAGCTTTCATCCCACATTTGAAAATGTTTAAAACGATTTGTTTCTGCTTAAGCTGCCGTCGTTGAACAGCAATATGCTGGAGAAATTATTACTATCAAATATTTATAATCAAACGATTCCAATTAGTGGGAACTTTTAATTCTCCTTAGGGAAACATAACACAAGGCCTCGATTAAATCGCATGGATAATACCCTGCACACGACACATTAGCGTATTTTCATGCTTTATTTTGCGTTTAACATTAGCAATCGTTCTGCGCAAGGGTACATTAACGTGATAAAATGGCTCTGGTGATAGCCATTATTAATGAATTTCATTAATATGTTCCATGCTTCTTTTTGTTGAACAATTTGCCACTCAAAAAATAAAATTAACTCACAATCGTTCAATTTTTTCAAACGTTTTATATTTTTTTTAAAAATACAATTCTGATCTTTTTCAATTAAATGTTTATTGATTTTTTTTTTGTAAAAAATATGTTGATTTATATTTTTATTGTTAAATATTCTCATAATAATTAATCAATAATTCTTCTTCTTCTATGGCACTACAACCTGCCATTTCTGGCTTCCCTGACTTGAATTTACCCGCAACAGGATAGTCAATCCTGCGTACGGGAGAACGGCCGGAATGGGATTTGATCCCCGGTTCGCCGTATGCAACCGATGCCGCTATTTCCTCGGCAACCGGACAGTCCCGATTATAATCTTTTATGCAATATTACATAAATAAATTAATAATTATTGCATTAATTAAATAATTAGTTTCAATAATGTTATTCAAACAACAGTTGTTGATTAATCCATCGTTATTTTGAAATAAACAAAAATCGGGCCATTATTTATGCAACTTTCTCGTCTTTTTTACTGGACTGTTCTATCGAGCACGTCCAAGACAGCACCTCTCCATCCATTTATGCAACTATTTCATTTAATTTATATAAAACTGTTCTGTTTTCTGCATTTTCCATAGTACTTTTCCGATCAATATAATAATTTATTTTAATATTTTTGAATTTAAGTTACCTCTAAGTCCATATGCATAAACTTTTATAGGAAAAAATAACTAGCCCGATTCTTTTCTTTCTCATATCATCCAATACAGTATGTAGTACACAAAAATAAAGGAAAACTGGTTTGAAAAATTTTATTACTTGAATGTCCAACTAGCACTGGAAGAATTCACTCTATAGCTAATAATGTTTGAAGTGTTTTTCAAGTTGTTTATCAAGAAAATGGAAAAGCATAAAACGTAAAGAAAATGTGATGTGAAAATTTACAATGGTTTTTAGTGTTATATTTTATAACATTGCCAACGTAGCTCTACGATTGATGTTATGTTTTGTTGAATATTTAATTTAACAGACGTGTTGTTTTTTATATTTTTCTGGTACAAACTGATTTTGTCTGTTTCTAGTTATTTGATTTTCCTATATTGGTAGTAGATTAACACACTTTTTATTAACATCCTTATGTTGAACTTCTTTCCACCTAACTATCAACCTCATCTTCCTGACGTGTATTCTGGTAACTAAATTGGTTCTTCTTTTAAACATTTTCACCTACACCTGCTTCCGGGGAACTCTCCAAACACCGATCAGGACATGATCCGCTTAAAGAAAAACGGCGTAATCTTGAGTGATATGCATACTCACGTCAACGAACGTCGTTAACTGTTCCTTTCCCGTGCTAGGAAACGAACCACCGAACCTAACACACTCGCACGAGAAACTACCTTTACTGGAAATTGTGTCACTAAGAAAATGGAGCAGCTACGTAAACAAACCCAGCGCTGCTAAAACAACAGCTTCTGCTAGGTCCTTTCGCTTAAGTAAGGGTACGACTTTTCGGTTTTTCCTCCGATAGCGTACGTGTCAGGGTGATGCCAAAACAGACAACCGCAAACACACACACTCACTTGGCCAGGAGTGATAAAAGTGTTTTCTCAGGGAAAACTTAAATGTAATCAGATAAAGTAATAACCCGAAGCCGTACACCATTTACACGGCAAGGATTGCCCGGTGCCCGTGAGGTTGCGGGAAATGGGTGTTCAGCAGCACTTCATTCGTTCCCATGCACTCCGCTCCACACTTTCGCATCGAACGAAAGGTCCAGAAGGTTGATTGAATTGAGCTTAAGAAGCCATAATGATTGCTTCTACCTCAGACAGGTCCCGTTCGTGATGGTCGGTTGTACGATGATAATGCTCCAACCGGGTTGAGGTTACTTCTTTGAAGGTGTTTTGCCACTATTTTGGGCTGCTAGGTCTGTAATCAGTTTTCCGTTTGTGAATTGTTTCCAGGCACACACACACATTACGGGCTTTGGTGATGTGAGGAAAGGGTAAAATATATTGGGTAAGATGCCGGTGAATAGTGTCTAAATTGAATCAAGGTTTAAAATTGTAATTGTAATTTCTTAATCACCGATTGGGGATGCACGTGTGTACGAAATGGAATGAATTTCTGCTTTGGGAAATTGTGGAAATTAAATCATAACTTAAGCTTTCGAAACTAATGTGAAATGCAGATTTGTTGTAACAATAATTCAATTTATTTTAATAGAAATTCGCCTAACCCGGTGAATGTGTGTTTTTGAATCATAGAATTTTTGTTAGAGAAGTTCCAAGACATTTGTTTGCCTTGATTTTTCGCACAGTATTAAATATTGCTTATCATAGCTTATACATGTTCCGACTATAAGCTATTCCTACTCTCCCAACCTTCCTCTTACTTCCCTTACCGACTGGTTTTGCCAACTGCTGGGATATGTTTCTTTTATTGTTTGTTTATTTTTTCAACCGATTGGCTCGGCTCGGCAAATATGGAAGCGTTCTCAAATGGACGCCGTCTCCATGTTGCTATTGATTGAAAGCCATCGACAGCCGCTTCCGATAAGGCTCACTTGCGAGCTGACACTCTAGGAGGAAGAGATTGTGCCCTGCTAACCGAAGAAGCTGAATGTCCCCCTCACGGGAAAGGACTTCGTTCAAGCTGTTCCTGTCGATTGGTTCTCACTGACCGACCGTCCGTTGCAAAAAAAAAAAGAAACAAAGAAACCGTTTCACATATTATTCTACATTCTGTTTTCCTTTCCCGACACAGAGCGTACAACACATTAAAAGGGAAAACCTCTTATCCGAGAGTTCATTCATCAAACTGGGAAGTACATTGTTGCTGGGAAATGTAGCAGCGGTGGACAAGCGAAGTGATTTTTCAATTGATGGCAAAAACTATTTATAGTTGGGAATGTAGCATAAAATGGTTTATTATTGTAAATATAAATGCGTATCGGGGTATCCAATCAGGAGGGAAAACATTCCGCTTAGAAGTTATTTTACGAAAAATATTTTCACATGCCGCAAGGACTGCAAAGTAAGTGCAAAGCAAAGCATTTTTCTTTTAGTTCGATAGAGCATATTCACCATAGTACTTACGCTGTTGACCTGTTCATTCAAAGCCAATGCAAAATGGAAAGTTTTGAAAAGAAGCCCTTACTGAACCAACAACAAAATTATCAAGATTCAAGCTACCATTCTCATTATCATTTGATTGCTATTTACAAGTTATTTTCTGACCAATTCGCCCTCAAAAAAGATGGAACTAAATAGAAATCCCTTATTTTTTCCTTTCACCTAATAATGCACCACTAATCATTCACCGGGCAGCAATTTCTTATCTTCATTAGCAGCTGCAGTTTGCCAATTAGAGCACGAAGAAAAAAAATATCGCACCCAATTCGGGCTAATTATCACCGAACCGTCCAGTACAGGGTTCGACTCGCCCTTAAACGCGCCGATAACACGGAGCGAAGCGGATGGAGTTAATGAACGCTGAACGTTGATCCGACAGCCCACTTGTGCACTATTTTCGGACGTCCCGTCCCGCTTTGGGGACGTGAGGTGAATATTGGTTTCATCCCTGGCTGCTGATTTTTCCCTGCTGGCTAGTAAAATAAAACAAACCCCGGGTTTAGATAGCAACAGCGAGCGTAAATCATATTCCAATCCGCTCAATCATCGTCAATGTTGTGGGTTGGATGGAAACCATTTCCCTTCACTATTCAATTGCCGTGTAGCAGGAATTTCGGACGCCTCCCCAAGGAATTCTCCCGTTAGGCTGGACTTCCTGTGTTCCGGTTTGCTATTCGGGTCATTACTTCCACCGTCGGTTAAGAAGTCCCACCCGGAAGTTTAACCACAACGGTGCGAATCAAATAGCTATCAATATATTTGTTTGCACCAAAAGCGGAAAAGCAACGCCCTTCGAAATGGGAGTATGCAACCGATCTAATAGTAAGACACCAGTCCTTCATCACTTAGTGGGTTTGGTGTGGATCAAACTAACAGATTTGTAATTAAATTATAAGCTCTTTCCCGTTCTGGTTGGCTTGAACCCAAGTGCGCTCCACCAGAGGGCAAACTTTGTCTAGCTTTACGTTCGACTGCACGGCTTTTAGTGGTAACGCGACTGTTTTGTTCATTTATCTCAATGAGTTTACGTCAATGAGTCCCTATGTTCTTAGGTATCGTTACCTTCGATCTATAACATTCGCTGGTTCGCATTATGTTTGGAAGACGCCTTCGATTGAAGGAATGGATTAGTTGAGTAAGGTATGGTTAAATATAATTTAGGAAAATATATAGAATCAAATAAGTTGAGATAAATATGAAATAAAAAAATTAATCTCGAAATACTAATAAACGAAAAATAAAATAAAATATTGAGCTATATATGTCGCGTGAAAAGCATACTTTCAGGCATTTATAACACTAAAAGGCACAAACTTTTTTACCGATATGCTACTCAATCAGTGTGCATTTTCAGATTGAGTAAATCATGCGTTACAAATCGAATGATGGATGAAAACATCCACAAGACAGCGTACGGCGAATCGCTCGAACAGCCGCCTACATTAGCCACCATGCACGACGGTAGAGCCGCGCAATGAAATGAGACACGTGCCAACGTCCAGCATATCCGGTGCGAGACCCATTTCCAGTCTGGCCGCACCCTAACGCACAAAAATGAGAACGAACAAAAAAAAAAGCGCGTCACCATCCGTCTCGCTAATGGCATGGACCTCAAAGAGGTCCTCTTTTCCGGATACCGACATGTCCGTAGCCCAATTCAATTGACACGAGCGATCTTTCTCCGCCTGTGACACGGTATCTGCACCACCCATCCCCATATATCGTTCCTTGCCAGGGCTAGCTCAAATCAGCCCATGTGTGTTTGTGTGCCAAGTGATAACGTGCCGACGAATAGCATCGTGTCGTGATTTCTTTCCGTGCTTCCCTTTAAGCTAACACGCCACGTCAATCGATCGGATCCTACCTTCCGTCTCACTAGTGCACGAGGGTTTTTTTTTTCGTTTCTCACTTTCCGTGCTTTTTCCCTTTGACAGCTGTAATCTTGAGATTGATCCGACACCGGTCCCGGGAGGCTAGCACCTTCGCCTTGCTAACGATTGCTGGCACCAGCCAGCGCAGGAAGTAATGAAGTTGTCGTTTGCTGTGGGATGTGTCAACAAAATTGATATCGGATGAGTTTGATTGAAAGGTAGTGCTTGTCGGCATTTTCCGGATAGTGCGGCGTGCGGTGGGTCGATAACCAGTGGGTGAGCTTGGCTCATGTTTGGTCATCTTGATTCGTTACGCTTGAATAAGAAATGAAACCTTTTTAGTAGGGAAGGTGTAAAGTGTATTGGCAAGATTCTTGTGTTTTATATGACTTTTTTTTTGGCAGTACTTGATATTCTAAGATTTTCATTTTGCAATCTTTAATAGCGAACACTCATTTATCACGCTACTCAAATATTGAGGATCAATCATCCCCATCCCTCTCTTCACTTAATGTGACCAAGCGTAATTCTGGAAGGATCCTCTCTATACCTTAAAAACCTCAAAATGATGTCTGTCATTTCTGGCTTACGAGACTTTTTATTACCACGTAGTTGGATAGTCAGTCCTCACACTAAGGGGGGACGGTCCGGATGAGATTTGAACCTCGGTCACCGGACTCGAGGATAGCTGTAATATGAAAATGCAGGCATGGGTTATGAATAAACCCCTCGCGCTCTTCTGCGTTCGCTAAACATCATCCTTGGGCCACAGTACAGCCGGGTCAGCAGAGAGAAGACTGATGGAATAAGATATTGAGGCGCAAGCTTTCATCTAAACAGCTAAAGACTCAAGCTTGATCTCATGAATCTACCATTTCCCCCGATCGCCAAACCACCCCTGGACCCACCCCTGCAATAGCAAACAAATTCTTCAACGAACTGATCGAGCAAAAGTATAACTATCATCATCACTTCTACACTGACGGATCAGTGAGCAACAACGACTTGAAATCCAAATGCGCAATAAAGCTTTCTGATCTCTTGATATTTAATTGCAGAAAAAGAATATTCGTTGACTCGGTGAAGGACGTAACGTAGGACATGTCTGACAATTGAGTTTAATTATTCGTGTCTTATCCAGCTATTTCTACTCAGTTTTAATCGAATCTTCAGCGTAACAGTGACATCACTACAACCCATATTATTATTATTTTCTTTTATTATTTTATTTACAATTGTTGTACTGTTGCGATCTGCCAAAGTTCTTAGTGTATACTTATAAACCATTAAATAAACAAAACGTAAACGCCTTTTGAAGACTGATTGTTTATCATACTTAGCTTCAGCTGCACTATCATTTACTACGTTTGACAGATGCATGACTATCTTACATATCCTAGGCTTATTGTTTTTATTTTGGTATTTGGCTCTTTTATTTTGAGTGTTTTAAGGCTTTACTATTTTTTTAGTTGAACTCTACAGAACATACCACCCATTTTTATCAATTGTACCAAAGGTGAACAAGTCTTTATCGAACGAGTGCAACCCATTGCGCAATAATCATCATTAATAGTCACAGAACATCAATCGCACGCATCCTGTGGGGAAGAATTATCGTCCTCAGAAGTGGATCCAATGACAACTTTCTCAGCGAAACTTTGTCTTTGGGCAAACGGAAAGTCACCGATTGGTTCGCGCATTCTTACACTCCTTACCGCATACGATACCTTAGCAAATGTCGCTGACAGACGCCAATGTAGGTAGCATTAATAAATTATACTTTCTTTGCCATGAAACTTTTCCACCATCCGGCATGTACCTTTGCGCTCGGCGTAGTACACACTTGCCAAGCACTTCTTGTGCTTGTACTTTTCCTTTGTACCTTGACCATTACCAACCGGTCGTACCGAACCGTTCTCTAACATGTCCGGGCTCTCTCCGTACCGGTAGCGGACGGTAAGTTCTTGTTTCAAAAGTGTACGAAACACACCAATCGGAAGAAACCCATTTCCCAATGTGCCGTGCTTTTACAACTTACGGTTTCGCATCCCGGTGTGGACCGTCCGGAAGCGTAAAAATCACAACTTCAAAAATCAAACAATGACGGTCAAGATGGCGTTGACAGGAGAAACTTTTCCTTCCCAAGCTTTGACATTTGGCACACTCTCTTTGGCCGTAAGTCTAGGGAAAAGCAGTTGTGAAATGGGAGTAGAAACAAAAAACCAACTCTTCCAACTCTAGCCCGCCATTCTTTTTCTGACCCAAACGGTACGTCCAGTTACGGTTTCCGAAACACTGCAGCACGGAATTGCATTTGCCGCACCTTAAGAATCTGTTTGCCAAACTTCCGAAACAAATCTTAAGCTGTACAATGAACCCCGCGACCTGGTCACCATTACTGAGGGTCTGCAATGGTCGTTAGCTGCACTCGTACCCGCCGATGGAACGTGAAACTTTCAGCATTGGAAACGCTTGCGAGGGTAACGGTTATGTGAGGTATATGTTTCTTTTTAATTTAGAATAAAAATAGCTGGCAGCAAATCTTAAGACAAACTTTTGCAAGCAATGTGCAGGGAACTGTTCGTGCGATGTTAATGTAGGATATGGCAAGGAAAAGTAAAAAAAAAATGAAAGTTTAATCTAGTAAACAGTTTCATTGTAAACTTTAATAGAAAACATGTTTAAAATCAAAGGATTTCTTAAAAAAGTTGTAAAAATTTAACAATGATAAAACAACGGCGTGCAACATTATTTTCAAAGCAAACTTAAGCATGCAACACAAAAAGATTAAAAAAAACAATGGTTAACAACGAGACATAAATAAGAAATTACCAAATGTTGAAAAGTAAAACCAAAATAAACGAAACGAAAGAAATGAAAAGAAACGAACTACTAACCAAACGAACTAAAAATCTATTAAATGCTCAAAAATATAACAGTAATAATAATACATTTAAAAAAAGTATGTAAGTAAGTAAGTAAGTAAGTAAGTAAGTAAGTAAGTAAGTAAGTAAGTA